>JADRCD010224017.1:24947-41228 GCA_019843815.1 Montemys delectorum | reverse complement strand
ATGGTGGAGAGAGGGAGGGGAGGAAAAATAAAGCTTTTTTATCATCCACAGAAATTATTTGATTTCCCATAGATGCATAAAAAATTGTATGATTGCTATTGTCTCTTCTATGCCTTGCTTATAACTGGTGCTGCCTAATCCTAGCTAAGCCTCCTGTCTCTGTGTATGTGTTTTTCTTTCAGTTAAAACTTCCAATATTCAGCAGTCCTCTCTAAAAGCCTCTACACACATAGTGACACTGAGATCACCATAGTTTCTCATGATGGCCAATGCTTTTACCATACACACAGTTCTACCCTTCAATTCCTATGTGACATTCACCTAGCTAGCTAAGTCACTTTCTCATTCATTATCTAAAATATGTTTTTTATTTATTTTACTGTTTTGTATTTATATTAGAGTTCTTCATTACTGGATCCTATGGTAAAGGAGAGTATCTAATTGGAAAGGAAAGGCACTCTAAATAATTGTTGGATTAAATAGCAAGTAAATTATTGACTCTCATCACTGGATGATTTCTGTATCTATCCATAGATAGTAAAAAGCACTGAAAACAAGTGAGGTGTCTATGTAACTTAATACCCAGTGTCAAAAAATAAATGGATAAAGTAATACATAAGGTTCTTGATATAAATAATTATATGTATAGAGGTATAGTAAAGAAAAGGTTCTTTATTCAAGGATCTGAGATAAAAACAAAGAAACAAACAAACAAAAAAGAGATTAAAAACTATGACATTGGAGCTAGTTAATATGGATGCTTCAGTGTTTCAGTTTTCTCATTTTATATCTGTATATACATATATATGTTTGTGTGTATGTATATATAATTTATCATATATACTATGCATACATAAATTTATAATATATGCATATCATGTATAAAATCATATATACGGTATAATGTCTTCTACCATAAATTTTTAACTCTGAAAACATTAATAATTTCAATATTAAATCACTTGTCAATGAATTATTTTCACTAATATTGAGTAGCTTATAGACTGGTTTAACTTTGCTATGAAAGAAGTTCTTCAGAGATCCAATGCCCAACTAAAGTTTTTACATTGGGGTAACAATTAATATCTAAAAAATTTTAAATTGATTGCTTTTTTGACAAATAGGGTAATAGTTTTGCTTTGTTTTTAGTTCAGCATAAGCAAAATTATGTTAATGTCTTAGGAACACAGAAACATTTTTTATATATTAATCTTTAATAATATATGTTTGTACATAATCAAAATTATGCTACATTTGTTTGTTAAGCATTAATTTAAAAACTTAATTAATTAACTTCAAAACATCTAGGTTCTTATTATCAATTAAGATCACAGAGTAAACATTAGAGTTCAGCCTAACTTCCAGTGGTAGCCCTGGCCTAATAAACCTTTGGTTACATCAGGTCTGTATGTTGCACCCAAGATCACACTCTATAGGGTCTCCGCAGTAGAGTCTGTCCTATGTATTACAGTTTAGGTGTTTTAAAACACATACTCATTTGCATCTCCAGAGTTAAAAATTCAAAAGCAACAACTAATGAACTTTTTCAACTAGGCTTAATGAATAGAGATCTAGTGTCATGTTTTACTTTTGCTTTGCTGTAATAAACACTATGGTATATTGTTTGTTAGTGGAAAAAGGTCTTTATTTGGCTTACAGGTTATAGCCAGCATCTAGAGAATGTAAGGCAGGAACTCAAGGTCAGATTTTGAAATGGAAACCATTGAGAATGTCTGCTGGTTTGCTTCCATGCTCGTAGTCCTTTACGTATGCTGTGTAGGGTCAGCACCAATCACCATGGACTTGGTTCTCCTATGCAGCTGTGAAAATACCCCCAGAGACATCCCCACCCACTGGTCAACATGATTGAGCCAGTATAGCAATCATGACTTCCTCACATAACTTTAGATGTGTCATGCTGACTGTTCACGCTTAATAGAAACTCTTGGTTAACATAATGAGGCTCTCATTCAGAAACTACTTGTGTAACTTGTGGGAGTAATCAGAAATAGTTATGAGGAGTTAAAGATCTGTTTTTTGCTTTCTCCAAAAGAAGAATGAGAATTAAAAGAATGAAAACAAATATTCCAATTAAAAGTGAAGTTTAAAGTTAAACAGGAAGTTCTCAAAAGATGAAAGGCTGAGAAGAACTTAAACAAATGTTTGACATTCTTAGCCATCAGAAAAATGCAAATTTAAAGTACTTTGAGGTTTCACTTTGAGTTGGAGAGATAGCACAGCTATTAAAATTTGGGCTCACAGCAAAAATATAGAGATTCCATTTTATTGCAGTCAGAATGGCCAAGATCAATAAAGCAGATGACAATATATGCTGACAAGAATGTGGGGAAAGGAGAACATGTTCATTTCTGATAAGAGTTCAAGCTGGTATAGCTACTATGGACATTAGTGTGGAAGTTCTTCAAAAAAAAATTTGGTCTAGCATAAGCTCTAGCTATAGTACTATTGGGCATATACTCAAAGGACTCTACATCATATGACAGAGGTGCTTACTTTTCCATATTTATTACTGCTCTATTCCAAATAGTCAAGAGATAGAAACAACCTATAGGTCCATCAACTTGTGAGTAAATATTGAAAATGTAGTTCATTAAGAAAAACAATATTATTTAGTTCTTAACCAAGAATAAATTATGAAAATTTCAGGGTTTTCATAATTAAACAAATAGAATTTTAATATATCATCCTCAGTGAGGTAACCCATACGTCAAAAGACAAATGTACATATTCTCTTATGTGTGAATGTTAGCTTTTAAACTTTAGCTATTTCTGTTTAAATAAAAAATAAACACAAAGGTTAGGCAGCTAGTAGGAGACCAGTAGGGGAAAAGAAGACCTCCCAATGAAAGACAAATAGAATACAGTGTTATAAAAAGATAAAGGAGGACTAGGAAAGGAGGAGTAAATGAGAATAGAATGGAAAGATAGAGGAGAGAATATAGTGAAGGAGAGCAAATATACTCGAAAACTTTTGAAAAGTCATACAGAAACATATGACTATAGACATTTCCTAAAAGATGTACATATATGAAATGAATTTAAATGGAATCCCTATATAAATATATAGAGAAAACCTGAATTACACATGTTATGCCAGCAAGTTAAACCTCTGGTGCTTGGGATTGATTGCATCATTTGGTTTCATTGGACAAGGGGGTCAAATTGACACCTCGCAAATCATCACAAGCTATCGCCAGGACTCTTTGTTACCTTGCACAACTACTTATTTATATGTCATCGAACACAAAGAAATTGAGCTGGTGCCCAACTAGAAGTTTCACCCAACAGACTAACATTATGGTGCAAAAATGTACTTTGTGTACTACTGGCAAAGAAAGTTAATCATTACTATTGCCTGTGTACAAACCCATAATCTATAATAGTATACTGCTATGATAGTGGCACAGATGTTATGGAAGAATCCAATAACTATTTGATTGGATTTAAGGTCCACTCCAGGAAATAGAACCTATACCTGATAGTGCTATGTGGTCAACATTGTGAAACGAGGTAGGCCACAGGTCCTTCTAATAAAGGAACATAAAAATAAAATGACTTCTAAAGGCATACTACTATACACTTAGATTAATGCACTGCTCAATCCTCATCAGATAAACTTCCTGTAATTCATGGTAATTGACTCAGAGACTTGTATCTGGACAGTGTGCTGGATAGTGTGCAGATAGTGTGAGATTTGGGAGCATTCATCCTTATATGAGATGTCATTATCAATCCCTTCCTCTCAAGGCTCAAGGATATACACAGAAAAGAAGGTGTTAAGAGCCAGAGGTGGTATGTGACTCACAGGAAACAGTATTTTCAAAACACAACAGTCTCAATATGTTCTTAAACTCATAGAGACTGGGAGGCATGCACAAGGCCTGCAGAGATTCTAGCCAAGCAAAATCCTAAAGTTGAGATGTGGACACAAAGTCCTAGCCCTGTGCAAGAAGGTATTTGATACAAGCTAGGAAATGTGAAACCAATTTTCTATAGTGGAGTGTCACTAGATAAATGAACCAAACCCCAGGGAAGGCCCCATGCGCAGGAGTAGTTGAATAAGCACAAAATGAACTCAAAAAAGAAGGAAATGATATGATCTATAAGAAGGAGTAACCTTGAAAAATGGCCCATATATTCCCAGTGAAATTAATCAATATCTAATTATTTAGAAGCTATAAATGCTGTCTTTGGCTGTTAAGCTGACAAAATATGTATTCTTTTGTAAATAAAAGGCAGCACAATCTAGCATAAGAGAGGTTATTATAGAATACAAAAGGACCATCTTAATTTTCTTCACTTAAATATTTCATCAATATAATGGTATTCATTCCCCTTAATAAGAAAATGAAAGAGTTTGGGCTTTACTATTATAATTAAAAAATGGTAATGAAAGAAGCCATATAAAGCAAATTCAAAAGGAATTGTAGAATTCAAGACATCAGAATTTTACCCATTGAGGAATAGAAAAACAAAATAATAACAAAAGTCACTGTTTCCATTAATGTTGTATTTATAATGTAATGCATTGCACTATTTGCCATTTGCTTGCTTTGGACTGACCATTGTATTTAGTTGGTTGTGGAAGAAACTTCTGAAGCCAGAGTGTTGTCTTTTAGTTAACTATTAGTGGTTCAGAACTGAATGCTTCTAGTAAGATAAAGACCTCTCTCCAATGGATGCTCAACTTGAAGTTAATGGATTCTTCCTTCTCTCTTCTTTCTTCAAGAAGCCACATTGAATGTTTATTCTGAATTCAGAATTCACTTTTCCATAAGCTTATATGGAACATTTAGTTATGACTAGATAAAATCATAGATAGTATGCTATATTTGGTAATATTAAAAATGATTCATAGTGGATTTCACTCTGAGGCTAACCTTCATGTTTCTTACAGTATTTATATTACCTCACTAACCAGCTCACATCTTATGTGAACTCTGCTTTCCATTGCATTAAATCATAGCAAAAATATGGGTACTTGATTTTAAATTCTATACTTCATACAAAGAAGTGAAGTGATTATTGTGGTAGTGTGTATGTGTGTGTGTGTGTGTGTGTGTGTGTGTGTGTGTGTGTATGTTTTGCTTGTTTTTGTTTTTGTTTTGTACTAGAGACTTAACTTGGACATTGTTCTTTTTTGTTTGTTTTTGTTTTTGTTTTGAGACAGGTTTTCTCTGTGTAGCCCTGGCTGTCCTGGAACTCACTCTGTAGACCAGGCTGGCCTTGAACTCAGAAATCAGCCTGTCTCTGCCTCCCAAATGCTGGGATTAAAGGCATGGGCCAACACTGCCTGGCTACTTTGACTTTGTTCTTTCTAAGCAAGCACATTACCACTGAACCACACTTCCAGTCCTTGTGTTTATGTTTTCCTTTCTTCTTGTGGTATTTTAAATTTCCCACTCACTTTTATAAATTACCATAAATTCAGAAAATCTTAATCTTTAATTTTTTTCACATGAGTAGAAAGGGGACTTTTGCTAATTGAAAATTAAAACAGAAAGTAAAGGTTTCATGTTTGTAGGGTTACTGAGTATGAGTTTTGAGTACCAGGGCTTACTCTTTAAATTTTCAGTTGAATTTTCCTTATACTTTCATCCTCTCTCTCTCTCTCCCTCCATTCCTTTTCTTCCTTCATTACTTTCCTCCTTTTTCTCTCTTTTTATTTCTTTTCATACTTCAGTATTGTTGCCCAAAGAAAAAATAAAATGCCTAAGTATCTATAAAACTGGATATAGAATAAATAGATACTGACAATTTTAAACACGATAACAAAGACAAAACGCCCAAATACGTAACAAAGTGAGAGATAACCAGCATGTCATTTTTTTTATGTTGCACTTTTGCAAACACATGAACACTTAGTTAATTATTGCTGTCATATCTCTTACTATGGTAAAAAATAAAGGACTTTCTAAGATTATTAGTTTTCACTGAGATGAATAGCACTAATTCCCATATACTGTTTTAAAAAGACAAATATGTGCATTGTTTATTCTTACTATAAGTTTCAATGTAAGCCCAGAAAAGATCCCTGTGAATATCATTATTCTTATGACTTGTTATACAATCCCATCAGATAAATGTTCCAAATGTGTAATGGCAATCATATTATTTCAATTTAAGAAATTCTTTCAATATAATTTTTAATTATTTTTGAAGTACACTGACTTGTTTAAAACAAATCAGCAAAAAAAAATCTAAACCTCTAAATTCTACAAATAGATATGCTTACTCTGAAAAATAACAATGATGTATTACTAAGAATCTTGAGGGATTACGATTATTCCCAGTTAAAAATGGTATAATCATAACAGACCTTCTTCAAATATGTAGGAATTTGGGAAGTAAGAAAATGTCACTATAATCATTTCAAATCCTGAAGATGAAGTCATGAATCATTGAAGATGGGTGAGTTATAAACATTTAAAATATCAAGGAAATGGATAATTTAAAATCTCAGAAATAATATATTCACTGGGAACTTTTTGGGGCTTCTTATATTGAAAGTTGTAAGTAAACAGTGCACATATTTGTCTTTTTAAAATGGTCTATGGGAAATTACTGATATTAATCTTAGTTGAGAGAAGCTCATTTTCTTTATCCTTTCCAGAAGCAACAAAATAAACCTTAATAATAATCAGAAAATCAAAGAATTTGGTTACAAAAATTCTGGACATATGTTATGAATAAAATTTACATTAATATTTGTGTGTGTATGTATACATAAAATACACATATATATATATGTATAACACACACACAGACACATATATACACAAAAGAAACACAGAAGAAATACTCACTTGAAATATTTTAATGTACTAAGGAAAGTTCTCTGTAAATTCTTCTTAGGTAGGTGTCACACATTCAATTATTTTTCATTAACAGAATTTGAAGGCTCTTATAGAATCAACATAACAATTTTCTAGTGGCATAATTAACATTTCTAGTTTTTTAATTAGTAAGTGGTGACATCAAATGATGTTGGTATGAATACTTACCCTCAAAATCAGGAAAGTTTTATTTGTTGTTGTTGTTGTGTTCTTGGTGGTGGTGGTGGTGGTGGTGGTGGTGGTGGTGGTTTTGTTTTATTACATAGTAGTGGAACTATAGTTTTCTAAATAGTACTTGTTAGACTAACACAGCTTGGGACTAGTAAAGTTATATTTGAAGATGTGAAAATCACAAAGGGAGTCCTGACACAGAATACTGTGGCTCTTTAGAAACCTACATTCCTTGATGGGCATTACTCCAGAGAGTGAGTTAAAACAGATGTAACTAGAGAGTTTTCAATAACTTAAAAGAAGACATCCAGTATCAGGTAATTATTTTTTTTTTGCAAAATATTGTAGGGAATTACCTAAAATGAAACAACACTTCAACAAATATCAGCTTTTAAAGTATCTGCATTGGCATCGGTAAAAACCTCTTGAGTAAAGACATTCAGACCACAAGCATGTGATCTGATTTGAAATCCCCGGAACTCACATAAAAGGACCAAAATCTATTGTTTATATAAATCTATGATAGTTAATAGCACTATTTTACCTTTCAAAATAAGTTGAAACATAATTACTGTAAAATAAAATTGCAGACACAATCACCTGTATGAAGATCTTCAAGAACAAATAACGTAATAAAACAGTGTAATTAGTGAAAACTAGAACACAGCTGTTGTATATTTAAATACTACAAATATGAAAATCAATAATGTAATTATAAGTTATGATTAGAATCTTCATGTTTTGGCAAACTTCATACAGTTGTGTTGTTTTACATAGTAAGTAACAGAAAAGAGCTAGTTATAGAAATTGACTCTAGTGAAAAGGAGATTGAATGATGTGTTTTTCATACATGTATCAGAAAAAATCAAGCTGCAAATTGAAACCATTTAACTTTGCAGTTATATCCATTTATATTATATGCAGTCCTAGACTATAAAGAATATGGTAGAGTGATAAAAAAAAAAGTGATTTTTTAAGACAAGAAATTATGTAAATTCTCCATGGATGTGTGGCATAGTTATTTAACATAATATTTTCCTTTGTGAAAATTGATGTGTTTATCTATGAACCAAGGCCATTTTACTTTGCTTTGAAAATAAAATATAATACAATACATACAGAAGAGTATCTAACCTTGTGGTATGATGTGGTATCTTTTGGGTATATGCCCAACTAAGAGTGGTATAGCAAGGTTTTCATGTAGATCTATTTCCAATTTTCTGAGCAATCTCCAGGTTGATTTCCAGAGTGGTTGTACCAGTTTGGAGTCCCATCAGCAATGGAGGAGTGTTCTTCTTTCTCCACATCCTTGCCAACATGTGCTGTTACCTGAGTTTTTGATCTTAGCCATTCTGATTGGTGTAAGGTGGAGTGTCATGGTCATTTTGATTTGCATCCTCTGATCACTAAGAACCCTCAACATTTCTTTACGTGCTTCTGGGCCATTTGAGATTCCTGTGTTGTGAATTATCTGTTTAGCTCTATACCCCAATTTATATGGGTTGATTGTGGTTTTTTTTTTTTTTTTTGGAGGTTATCTTCTTGAGTTCTTTATATATTTTGGATATTAGCCATCTATTGAATGTGGGGTTAGTGAAGTTTTTTTTGCCAATCAATAGGTTTCCAATTTGTCCTATTGACTATGCCCTTTGCCTTATAGAAGCTTTCCAGTTTCATGATGTCCCATTTATTAATTCTTGACCTTAGAGCCTGAGCCATTGGAGTCCTGTTTAGGAAATCTCCCCACACTCCCATGCCAATGAGTTTGAGGCTCTTTCTCACTTTCTCTTTTATTAGATTATGTGTAATGGTTTTATATTGGGGTCATTGATCTACTTAGACTTGAGCTTAGTTCAAGCTGACAAATATGGGTTCATTTTCATTTTTTCTACCTACTGACTGCCAGTTAGACCAGCACCATTTATTGAAGATGCTTTCTTTTTTCCATTGTATATTTTTGGCTTCTTTGACAAAGAGCAAGTGACCATAAGTGTGTGGGTATTTTATTTCTGTTTTCACTTCTATTGCATTGATCAACCTGTCTGTTTCTGTATGAATATCATGCAATTTTTATTGCTATTGCTCCGTAGTACAGCTTGAGTTCAGGGTTGGGGGTGATTCCTCCAGAAATTCTTTTATTGTTAAGAATTGTTTTCACTATCCTGAGTTTTCTTGTTTTTCCATATGAAACTGAGAATTCCTTTTCCTGTCTCTGTGAAGACATGTGTTGTAATCTTGATGGGGTTTGCTTTGAGTCTGTAGTTGGTTTTTGTTAGGATGGAAATTTTTACTATGCTAATCCTACCAATCAATGAGCATAGGAGATCTTTATATCTTCTAAGGTCTTCTTCATTTTCTTTTTTCAGGGACTTTTAAGTTCTTATTGTATAGATCTTTCACTTGCCTGGTAAGAGATACAACAAGATATTTTAGTATTTGTGACTATTGTTAAGGGTCTTATTTCCCTATTTATTTTCTCAGTCCATTTATCATTTGTATTTTATATTCAGCCAACTTGCTGAAGTTGCTTATCAGCTGTTCCCTGGTATAATTTTTGAGATCACTTATGTATACTATCATAGCATCTGCAAATAGTAATACCTTGTCTCCATTTTTTGCCAAGTTGTATCTGCTTGATTTCCTTTTCTTGTCTTATTGCTCTAGCTAGAACTTCAAGTTCTATATCGAAAACAAATGGGAGAGTGCGTAGCCTTGTCTTGTCCCTGATTTTAGTGGGATTGTTTCAAGAATCTCTCCATTTAAATTGATATTGACTGTTGGTTTGCTGTATATTGCTTTTATCATGTTTAGGTATGGGCCCTGAATTCCTGATCTCCTTAATGCTTTTAACATGAAGGGGTATTGTATTTTGTCAAATGCCTTTTTAGTATCTAATGAGATGATCATGTTCATATTTTTTTTTTACTTTGTTCATATCAATGGATTTCTGTATATTGAACCAACCTTGCATCCCTGGCATGAAGCCTACTAGATTGTGGTGAATGATGATTTTGATGTGTTCTTGGACTCCATTTGCTAGAATTTTATTCAGTATTTTTGTATTGATATTCATAAGCAAAATTGGTCTGAAGTTCCCTTTTTTCATTTGGCCTTGACAAGTTCAAAAATATAAATGACCCTTTGTATTTCTAAAAAATTCAAATTAGTATTTAATTGGTATTAGTTAGCACTAGTTAATAATTGGAATTAATTGGTATTTATTTTTGGAAATACAATGATCAATATAAAATACATTCCTAAAAATTGTTTTTTAGAAATAGAAATTATCATTAAAATTTTCAAGTATGTATTTCACTAATAACACAAGTTGAGAAAAAGTTAAATAAAAATAAATAAATGCTAACTTATTTAATAAAATTGTCTTTCTAGTTACCTGTAAGAAACAATTACTTACCTGGTTAAAACCATAAGTAAAACACTTGAGAAAACTTTGGATAATCATATAAAAATACATCTCAAGTAATCATGCTTATTTTATAGTATCTGTTGACTTATTTGCATTGATTATATAGTTTCAGCTGACAATTCATGCTCAGAAAGACATAACCTGGGAAATATCTGAATTCACAGTAAACTATTAAAATAAATCACAAAGCCCCACAAAAATTCAGAAATATTGCTTGGCATAAAGTTTGAACATTCAAATATGATAAAGAATAAAAAGACTGAATCTGCAAGAAGCTATCCTCAATGGAACTCTGCCCTGTATAGAAATAGGTGTCCATGGAGACTATGAAACCACTAACTTCACCCCAATATCTACATCAGAGTTTTTTGTTTCCTTGAGTGAGCACCTACTGGTTGACCTCTTTTGATAAGTTTCACACAGTGTCTTTGCCAGAGCACTTTCTCAGTTTGTTAGTCATAATTTCCAGAGCCATTTTTAAATGAATGTTGAGAACCATTGTTGGTCATTCAATTGGGATGATATTTATATAGGCTTTTGGTTTAGTCTTTGAGAATTGTATACGTGTATACAATGAAATGATATAATTTGTATCCTGATATTCCTCTTTGATATTCTCCCCATGTTCTCCAAACACATGCCCTCTCAGATTAATATTTGCCTTTTTATGTCACCAACCTATGGGTGTGAGGACATCTACCTGATGATGAGAAACATCTTAGTGCTCACCGACTCTATAAAGAAGAATGACTTCCTGACTCTCAACCATTAATTGCCAATATTTTCTCTGTAAAATGGAGGAGCAATGCCTAGACTATACTAGATTAAAAATATATTTGCACTAAATTGCCATTTGTACATTTTAAAACTCATTATCCTGACAAGTATCTAACATACCGAATTTTCTCTA
This sequence comes from Montemys delectorum, assembly GCA_019843815.1. NCBI lineage: Eukaryota > Metazoa > Chordata > Mammalia > Rodentia > Muridae > Montemys > Montemys delectorum. The sequence goes on along the minus strand of JADRCD010224017.1, from coordinate 29,863 downwards.
AACTATAAACGAGAAAAAAGAATATTAGATCAGCCTGTCTACATATTGAACTTGAATGAGTCAATGCCACAGATCCCCACAACCAAGCCATTATAGCAGAACACTAATAAAATAGTTTTTATCAGAGACATGTTAAAATTAATTAAAATTATGTTTTTATGAGTCCACTATGACATTAAACTAATTCCAAAAATGAGTCTAGGGAAATCTCCATATTATCAGATATCCTGTTATGTTCGATCATTTTTCAAAATGATGTTCAGTGTAACACAGTATGAGCACTGGAAAAGACACTAATGTCAATTTGACTCTAATTAGATGTGTGACATGGTTAAGTGAGTCTGAGGATTTCTTTCTTTCTTTACAGTAATATGGAAATTAATAATTCTCAGTATGTTTGTGAGTGATAAAACTGTATATGCAGTAGTCTGTTTTTAACTTTTAAAAATATAAAAATATCCTGTTCCATATGCAAATTATAAAGTGTTACACAACCTATGAACTCATATTTTTTGTTCTACAAAATTATTAATACAAAATTAACATTTAAATTCCCCTATGCAATAACCATCTTATTTTTTATACCAGTTCTCTTGATGTAATTCTTGCTGAACCATGTAGATCAGAGTAGCCTGTGACAGAGATCTGCTTTTCAGTGTCTGCAGAGTGCTGACTCTTGCTCTTCTTTTCACACTTTCTTGCACTTAAACTATTTAACTTTAGTATGTCTTCGTAAGAATATACATTTATTTCTTTTACATTTTCAAAATTTCATATTTTAATTATACTTCTCATGCCTTGATAGTTTCTTGCAAAGTTATAGTGGTAAGATCTAGTGACTTATTAAGATTCTATTGCTATATTTCTTTTCAATTCTCTAACATCTCATATTTTCCATTTATTTAATGATTTCTCTGTAACGATTTTGCTGGTTTTTTTTTTATTTTACCCTCCCGAAGATCTTTTTTTTTTAATTTACCTTTTTTTAAAAAATATTTTTGAGCCATATGTTTAAGATATGAACTAAGAGTGTCAAGATCACCAGATGTGTAAAGTGATGAAAGTATTGTACATGTGCCCAATAGTGGTACTGATTTCCTAGGGCACTGTTAATGTGCTTCTGCCCGCAAAGATTCTCACTTCAACAGCATTTTCTGTACTCAGATAATAATTGCTCTTATCCAACAACATAAAAGGTCACTGTGCTAATTTGCATGGTTGTTTGAGACATTTTAGTTTAGTCATTTATATGACTTTTTTTAAAAAAACTTTTCTTATTCCTTTCTCATTTTCCTGTTTAATTTTTTCTATAGTTATTAACAACATGTTAAGAGATAAGAATATTGTTATACTGCTGAAAATAATTTCTACTTTGTTGCATATCTTTATCTCTGTACTTTATATTTTATACTATGTATATTTTTTGTCTCAGATGAATCTCTCCTTTATTTTACAGTTTAGATAATATATAATATGGATTTTACTATAAAGAAATCATCAGTCTTCTTTATTTTCTTTCATTTTGTATCTACATATTTATTTATGATAGAAGCAGTTAGCTTTTAATGAGCAATGTCTCACCAGGCAGTGGTGGCGCACGCCTTTAATCCCAGTATTTGGGAGGCAGAGGCAAGCAGATTTCTGAGTTAGAGGCCAGCCTGGTCTACAGAGTGTTCCAGGACAGCCAGGGCTACAAAGAGAAACCCTGTTTTCAAAAAAAAAACAAAAACAAAAACAAAAAACAAACAAACAATGTCTCTAAATACAGAGAGAGAGAGAGAGAGAGAGAGAGAGAGAGAGAGAGAGAGAGAGAGAGAGAGACTTGTCAATTATTTCCAGACAAGTTTGTAAAGTTTGTAAATTGTATTCCTCCTACCTGGGTCTCTTAGGTGATGCTAGATGCACACCGTGTCATACCTGGATATGTATTCTCTTTTCCAAATAGATTCTGATCTCCTCAATAGGTTTGTAGTTTTACCACCTAGGTTGCTGAACATTTGTACAAAGTTATGCTTCACAACATCCCTTAGTTTATGAAACGTTTAGTGCCTTAGTGTATTTCTTCATAAGCGCCAACATCAAATTCAAAACAAACAAGACACTATGCTATTAGTATGATAGAGTAGTTGCTAGAGTTTGTATTAGAAATTTCAAAATGCCCTGCAGAAGGCCGTCTGTTTTCCTTGAATTTCAGAATGTCCTCCTGTGCATCCATTAGCCTGCTCTGATGCCCTAAAGCTCCATGGCTCACAGTTTTGGAACTTCAACTTAAAAAGCCATTAACTAAATGAGAGCAGTCAGAGGAGGTAGAGGGTATTTTTGTACTAAATCAAAGCACAACAAACAAACAAACAAACAAACAAACAAAACAAAACAAAATAAATATCCAAGTACTTATTGGCCCCTGGAGAGTAGTTGTTTTTTCCTTTAGTAACTAGCCTCTTTGGCCCATCACATAAACTTTGTCTGCAGTTACTTCTAATTGAGATAATATATTTGCTAAACAATGAAGGATCAAGAATTTAGAGAGGCTGACGTTAATCATGATGCTCTTCTAAAACTATTAGTATATAGGAGAAAAAATTTAAAAAATGACAATGGTCTTCCATAATTATCAAAGAATAATGAAACAATTTGATAGAGGTATTCTGTCTCATGTTATTATATATAGTCTTTTCAGTCTATTTATCATGTATAGACATGTGACGATTTGGGCCGTAAAGCATGGAGAAAACAATTTTCTCAAAACCACGTGGAAAAGGTTCTAGTACTTTTATTTATTCATAAACAGCAAAAAGCAAATAAATGGCGAAATGGGCTCACACTCCTTCGTTTACACACGCCCGCACTAATCTTTCCAGTCTGGCAGGGATAGCCTTAGCTGCCGGCAGCATGCAGGTAAAAAATGCAACTCGAAGTCACTTGCTTGGATTCGCTAGAGCTGAGCTATGGCAGGCTTTGCTGTCTAAATAGCAGCAGATGTTCCTGTGAGCATCTGTGTGGGGTCCATGCAGATTATTTCTCAACTTGAAGTTTCTCCGCTGTGCCTGGGATCTGAGTGATTTTGCTATGCCAGACCATAGTTTTTAAGCTAAATTCAGGCAATTTACAACTAGAGTGTTCCGTTCCGTACATTATTTCATGCACTTCTTTATCATTCACATGCACACACGCGCTCTCTATGGCCTGGTTTTCACAGTTACCTAGGGCCGCGGATGGGTCCGTGGCATTGCCCTACTGTGGGTTAGGGGTAGTGGGCGTGAGTTCTTTATCATTCTCTTCCACTAATTCTACTGCCCAATATCTACAGCTGTGGGAAGCGCAGCCATGGTGGCCCCTGGGCTGGCAATTTCCACACCTTCGAGAAAAATGCCCAGATGTTATATCTTCTTTACAAGACATGATTACTAAAATCTAGTTTTTGTGTCACTTCCCTTCCTAAGATTTAACTTACTTGACCTCTAGAGGAGTTAATTTGACCATGTAAGATGTTTGCTTACTGTCCATCTCCAAGAAAAACTTGATGAATTTAGACGTTAATATATAGTCTAGCTTGACTATTCCCTTTTTAGGAGATTATCTACTTATTCTCTAAGAGTAGATTTAATGTAACAAAGAATCTTATGTAGATGCCCAATAATGTGTCCTAATCCTTGTGTGTTTGAGTGTGTGTGTTTGAGTGTGTGTGTGTGTGTGTGTGTGTATGTATGTTTTTATAGACAATTTTGTTAATAAAGTATAATAATAAACGTTAAATTTTAAATAATAAAACACTCATTCATATATCCTATTCGGTATCAAATATTTGCTTGATGAAATTTATAAAACACAAATGTATAAAGTTTAGGTATATTCTAATACAGAAAATTATAGCTATTTTATCCCTTGATTTTTTTTCCTGATACCTACACTTAGTGATTCTAAAAAATTTAAATACAGTGAAATCATTAAGCATACTCACAGAGCTAAAATGATAAAATTATATTCAAAGATGCATAGGGCAATATTACATTGTGAAACGAACTGAGCTCTTCATTAGTTCAGATATGCGAGGTCTTATGATAGCACCTTGTTTATATTCCTGTGGAACTTAACCATTTGCTCTCACTTGCATATGCATAATGAAATATCATTTTATTAGTTTTTGTGCTGAGCTTCCTAAAAGCAATTATGTAACATTTAGTTTATGTACTTTAATTATATATTTCTATTATTTTTGTATATGCTTCATGGATTTTGAAGAAATAGACATTTTCAATTCCAGTCTGTTTCTAAGGTACACCAATATTCAAACAAGTATTTCATAAATTAAATAATATAAATATGAAATGTAAATCATGAAATGTACAATGGAGAAGACATTGAAATATACTGTGTTCCTTTTCTTTTTAAATTTTAATAATATTATATTTGATGCTTCTTCTGTGAAAATTCTTCTGATTTTTTTCCTTTAATTGAAAATAGACTTTTTTCTCACATAGTATATTTTGATTACAGTTTTCTCTACTTGTATTTTTTTGAGTTCCTCTGTACTTTCCCGTCTATCTAGATTCACCCCTTTCTCACTCTCATTAGAAATAAACAAAAATTAAAACCCAAAATTAAAATGTATATACCCCAAATACTAAAACAAATGAATGAACAAATGCAAATAAACAAAACAAGTTTCTAGGTGATAAAAATAAGTTAAATTAAAATAAAATAAAACACAACCAAATAAATATAAAGAAAAGATCCAAAAAGAACTCACAAAAAAATAGAGACCCACTCATCTACAAATTAAGAATCCCATTAAACAGTTACTTAAAAGCCTTTATATATACACAAAGGACCTGTTGAATAAAATAGAGGAAAAGGTGCGAATCACGCAGAGTCGGTGTGTGTGTGTGTGTGTGTGTGTAAAAAGAAGTAAAAAT
>JADRCD010224017.1:358-17782 GCA_019843815.1 Montemys delectorum | reverse complement strand
TTCTTCTTCTTCTTCTTCTTCTTCTTCTTCTTCTTCTTCTTCTTCTTATTCTTATTCTTATTCTTATTCTTATTCTTATTCTTATTCTTCTTTTTGCAGTTGGTAGCAACCAATTGGAGATTCACAATTTATAAAGTGCTGAGAGTAAGTTAATGAAAGCCCATTATAGAAGAGGAAGAAAAAAATGATATAAAAACTAGAGAGGAGAGCTGTTAAATTTATCTGCATGTGACATAGCTAACACAACCCTAAATTCAAAGAGGCTGTGCTTATCTGCACAGGATCTATTCAATATCAAGCCAACTAAGTCTGGCACAGATAGTCCGTATAAAATATATGTTACCACTTATTGAGATGTTGGTAATAGGTAGAAAAAAATCATTCTTTTAAAAGATGATGACACTTGTATGTTAACCATACTCTAGTAGATGACCTGGGTTTTGTTTTGCTGTCTATTGTAATGCTAAGTCACTCAAGACCTTGAGTCTGCACATAGAACCAAGTGACACTATGTGACCCCATCCCCAAGTTATTTCTAATTGGTAAAGAAAGATGCCAACAGCTAATATTTCGGCAGAAAAGACATAGGTGAACTTTAGGTTTCCTAGGCTTGTGGGTCAGAGGACAACCCCCAGGAGGAGGAGAAGGAGAATGGAGGAGAAGCTAGCATGGATTAGGTGAGTTCAAGAGAACATGGCCCCAAAGGCTTGCCACTTGGAGTTAAGAGCAGCCCAGATAAAACATAGTAAATGATAACTTGGGGTTATTGATAGGAAAGTAGATTTTAATAGCATAGTAGGTAGGTATCTGCCTAGCCCTTGTGCTATTTAATTAAGACTTTTTGTAAATATAAAGGTTGGGTATGTATTTCACCCAGGAATTAAAAGTAAAATAAAAAGGCAAAAGAAAAAAAGAAAAAAGTAAAAAGCAAAGTAGAAACCAGAGATTGGGATTTTAAAAATGTCTACAATGTAATAGTCAAGAGTAAATAGACTTGGTATATTATTAAAGAAATAAATATATAAAAAATGAAGTTTGAAGGACTGTATATTGGCTGGAACATGAAAGGAGATGTAGAAAGGGAATAACTGGTAGATATTATATTTCATTGTGTATATATATATATTTCTCAAATTAAATACTTAAAAAGAATAAAAATGTAATACCAGGAGCAATTTCTTTTGATTACTTTGTTGCTCTCCTCTTGTATCACAATTTCAATGATGTATATTCAAAGTTGCCGGAGTTTTCTTCGATAGAAAAATTCACCCAAAAGAATACCTCTTGCTGGTAACATTGGGACCCCACGTGAGGAGAGCAGCAATGTAATCTGATTCCTTTGGGGGTTTTGATGACATTTTAAGCTATGTCAACAATTAAGTGTGCCTCTACACCTCTCCCATTTTTAGTGATTTGTATATTTACAAAATATGTTATTTTTCTTCTTATAAATATATAAACTCTGTAAAAATATTAAGAAGTTATTATAACAGTTTTACGTTTTTCCTTGTTAAAGTGTGTGTGTGTCTGTGTGTGTGTGTGTGTGTGTGTGTGTGTGTGTATGTGTTTTGTATCTATAATAGGTCTCATTTATCTAAAAACAACTTTCCATACACTATGTGTTTAAAATATATTAATAAATATGCTGTTAAATGAAGAAAATGAACTAATTCTTTCCCATTCCCTTCTCCAATTCTCGCTATTACACTTATCAATTAACAACACTCTGTTTTAATACAGTGATTTTGTCTTTTCTCATTCTTTAGTAAAATATGAACTACAGAAGAGATGGGCTATCTTAGTCAAATGTTACCCTCTGTTCATAGAGAAAAGCTTTGTTCAACAAATATTTTGTTTTTTAGTTAGTTGACAAACAGAAAACAGATCATCGCATTGTTTTGTGTTTTCTAACTGCCTTAGGTGTCACTAATACTGTCCATGAAATATAGGAAAATATCAATGAAAGGATTGTAATTCAGAATGAATGCATTAGTTCTAACCAGGAACTGGGAAAGGAGAAGACTCCAAGAGCAAGCTGTTAACTCCAGGTTGGATTTTTTCTACAGATAGCATTGGGTATAACTCAACGGATAGAGTCAACTCATTCTTTTTTTTTTTTTTCAGGAGGTTGCAAAGAAAATATCTGATGTTTATCAGCCTAGAGAACTGAAAAGTTAATTAATTCTTTTAACATTCCTTATTTCTGATCCAGTCAATAGGAGGGTTTGGCCTTCTCGATTCCTTTTAGCTTTTCTCTTTAATAAAAGTATAGAGATAAATCTTATGAAGTCATATGAAAGGCACAAAGGTCTTCAGGTAATATCCCTCATAGTAGGAATAAGTTAAAAATAAAGGCCAAAGGGTGGGTGTGGAAGCCAATGTCTTTAATCCTAGGACTCGGGAAGCAGTGGCAGGTGGATTGTTATATTCTTGGGCCTGGAATGGTTAACACAGTAAGTTCTAGAATGGTCAGGGATGCATAGTGCAACCTCATGGCATATAAAAATTTACATGCCATCTATCTGTCTGTCTGTTTGTCTGTATATCAATGTATCTAAGATAAATAGTAACTATACACATTTATAAGATCACTTTAAATCATTTATAAAAAACATTGTTATATTGTTACACCGTAATATGTATTTTCTGGAATAAAATCTGACTTGAGGATGTCTGTATACCTTTTTTCTTATCATTAAAGATGATAGAAGTAAGTATTTTATCTCTTTTTTATATTTAATATGAGGTTTCTAATCTATCTCCTGAAATGTGACTGTGAAAGGATTCTAACATCACTGTACAAGTTGAGAAGAGCTCTATGAACATTTGTGACAAATGAATCTTTTATTTAATTGAAAAATAGTGATTCATTTTGATGAAATGAAAAAAAACTTACAGATGATACTTAATCACTGCTGTCACATAAAGAGCTAAGCCATCAGTAGGATGCTGTGGCATCTACATCAGTCACTTCAGTTAAGACAGGATCCACAGAACATCTATTAGCCCTGATGTGTGATTCCACACGCTGGCTCATTTCATAGGTTCATTCACTCGGTTTCTTGTTCTGGGTGTAATCTTGTATTTAAAGTGGCTTCAATATTTTTGAATATTTAGTGTTTCTATGTTATATTTATTTCTACTTTTTGAAAAATGAACACATAAATATTTTGACATTTAGGGATCACTTTATCAATTGAAGTTAACTAGTTTTCCCTATTAAATTTAATGAGATTATTACTAAATTAATCATCATGTGGTTACTTCAGAGGTATTATATATACCCTTTTATTCTAAAACTATAAAATAATGACCTCTACAATTGGAAGATTTACTTTCTAAGTATGAAATTGAAGTCAATACTTGACATAAAAACAAATAGACAAAAATATGTATCTAACAAGAAAATACAGTGCTGGGAACATACTCACTCATAAATTTATGTGAAAGTAACTAGAAATTATAGCATTAATTTTATGTGTAGGGATTAAATAAAACTATTTATTTTATCCTTTCAAATTATGGGGAAATTTTTAAATATTTTATTCATAGATTTTTATAATTTTGTGAGATTTTTCTACACCTGTGCTATGCATCTTTACCATTACTTCTCTGCTCTTCCAGTGGCCCTCCAACTCCTTTTCAATTTATGGCCTCTTCTTTAGTTATTCTGTTTACAACTGTACATGCATATGCAACAAATAAACTGAACTGAACTAAACTAAACTAAACCAAATTAAAATAAAACCAAAGCTCAGCTTGTTTGGGAGTGGTGGGGCATCCTGAGGAAGGGGAGATTGGCTACAGCAGAAAAAAATTACAACTTAGAGTTGATGTGAGAGGCCAAACTAGTCCATCTTGGTTTCAGCCTCAATTTTGAAAGAAAAATCGGCCCGAGAACTTGACTGCAGCTGAACTCAAACTTCACCTAAGTTCCAGGAAGAACCACATAGCTTGTCTCTGGACCATACCCCTGAGTTACTTCCTAGCTACTCCCTCGCAACAGCCAATCAGGATTAGTCTGATATTTCCAGTCGTAGTTTCATACCATTTGTGATTTGCTTCAGAGCACCCACCTGTAGGCTTATAATGGTCGTTCAACTAGATGCTTGCCAAGCTGGAAAACTCCTTGCTTGCTTGCCATTTCCTATTAAACCTGTCCCACTGAAGGTTTGGGATTCACCCTCCTATCCTGTTGGGTCAGAATTGGCAGGTGAGCCCAAGCTCAAGCTTGAATAAAGACCCTATTGATTGCTTCAGAATCAGCTCCTTGGTGGTCTCTTGGGGTTCATGAATGGTTCCAGGAAGGGGCATTACATTGTAGTACATTGGCCAGGAACCTCACAAACCCTATGAATAGCAAACATAAGGGTATCAATATCAACTGGTGAGGAATCGCTGTCTGTCTGTCCATAAGTCTGTTCAGTGCTGCAGTGATTCTGTTCTGTGTACTCTGTACAGAACCATGGGAATTCTGTTCTGAAAAGAGTCCAAAAATTTTGTATTTCGTGGTCAAAGTGACTCGGCGAGCACACTGGAAAGTCACAGTCAAACGGGCCTCAATTGTGAGACCTTGGTGTCTCAAGAGGGGTCGGATGTGAATTCTGAGACCCAGGAGGTCCCACCATCTGCTCATTTATATTTTATCCTGACAAAGAGTAAAGGACAAAACTTCTTATGTTTATGTTTGTTGTTGTTTCTCTTGGGACTAATTGTCTCCCCTCACATTTCTTGTTATGGTGCAACTTTGACTTTGACGGATACTAACATGGGACAGGTGCCTTAAACTCCACTGGAATTACTTCTTATACATTTTAAGGATGTTAAGACTAGGGGACAGAATCTTTCTGTCATCATTAGAAAAGATAAACTTACTATATTTTGCTGGTCAGAATGGCCCATCTTTAATACCTGCTGAACCCCAGAGGGATTCTTTGACTTGGGATTGGTCCAAGGGACTGACAAGGTCATTTTAAAAGTCAAACTTGGCCATCCAGACCAAGTACCCTATGTGATTGTCTGGCGAGTCCTCCTAGTAGACCTACTCTTTTGTCTTAAACTTTTTCTCCCCCAGACAAGCAGCAAAGGTTTGTTCCTTTGCTATCTAAAAGCCCAAGGATATGAAGAAAGAGACACAGGAACACCCTCCTCATTCTGCACCACCCCTCCACCTGTTCCTTCAAGAAGGAGTGGAGGAGGATGTTATCTTTCTATCTCCACCATATTCTTCTCCTCAGGCAGAACAGCATCCTCCACAGCCTTTTTCACTGGCAGCTCAGCTGCAGGCTGCTCTGCCCCAGGGGTGTTTGTATGTGTGTGTGGGGGGGGAGGTTGTCACAGGGACAGGTAGGTACCAAGGCCTACCCACTAACCTGAATATGTGTCCTTTCCCTTTTACACAGCAAGGCCAATTGATGATCAAGGAAATCTATCCCACCACTATTGGCCCTTTTCCACTAGTAACCTTTACAACTGGAGAACTCAGAACTTCCCCTTTTTCAGACAACCCCAGATAATTTGGCTCTTAGACACAATTGTCTTCACTCAATAACCCACTTGAGTGACTTTCAACAGCTTTTGCATTGATGCTGGCTTTCCCTTGATCCTCCCAAATTGAGACTTCAACACTGTTAAAGGTAAAGGTAGACTTTTGGTCTATGACCAGACTCCATTGGCAGGTCTCAAGGCAGCCTCACAATGGCCAACTAATTTGGCTAAAATATATGATAGAAAACTGCAGAGGATTGAAAGTTTAGGAAAAAAGAATCTGAGAGACTTAATGATAGTGGTAGAGATAGTGTTTAATGGAAGAGAGGAAGCAGAAGAGAAACAGATGAAGTCAGAGAAATGGATGGAGAAAAGACAAGTAAAAGGCAGAAGCAACAGTCTCACTATCTGGCAATGATACTGTTGGCAGCTATGTCTATATCAGAGGACTGTAGGGGGTGCCTAAAACAGATGGCTTTCAGAGAAAGAGGCAAGGAAGGAGACCCTAAGCACTGAGAATGCCTCTGCTTGGGATGAAACCAATGTGATTATTGTAAAGAAGAGGGACACTAGATCAGGGAGTAACCTAAGGAAAAGAAGCCTATTCAAACCTTTGAAGATGAAAATAGATATGAGTAATATGGAGGAAGGGGTTTGGACCACCTCCCCAAGCTCAGGCTAGCGCTAAAAGTAAAGGAGAAACCTGCCATCTTCCTTGTAGATATTTAAGCTCAAGATTCTGACTTGTTAAAGCCTGAAGGTAAAATCTCTTCAAAGAAGTCTTGGGTCCAAGCAGCATCAGGAATTAAATACTCATGGACTACTCAAAAAACAGTGGACTTGGGAGTGGGCAGGGTAACCCACTCATTCCTTGTTGTACCTGAGTGCTCATATGCCCTCTTGGGGAGAGACATGTTGACAAACATGGGGGCATAACTACATTTCTTCCCAGAGGGAGCCAAACTATTAAATTCAGCTGAGAAATATTGAAGGGCTGAGAAACACCTAAAGAAATGTTCAACATCCTTAGTCATCAGGGAAATGCAAATCCAGCCAACCCTGAGATTCCACTTCACACAAGTCAGAGTGGTTAAGGTCAAAAGCTCAGGTGACAGAAGATGCTGGCAAGTATATGGAGAAACAGGAACACTCCTCCATTGTTGGTAGGCTTGCAAGATGGTACAAACCATTCTGGAAATCAGTCTGACAGTTCCTCAGAAAATTGGACATGATTCTATCTGAGGACCCAGCTATACCACTCCTGGGTATATACCCAGAAGATACTCCAACATGTAATAAGGACACATGCTTCACTATTTCATAGCAGCCATATTTATAATACCCAGAAACTAGAAAGAACTCAGATGTTTTTCAACAGAGGAATGGATACAGAAAATGAAGTACATTTACACAATGGAGTACTACTCAGTTATTAAAAACATTGAATTTATAAAATTATTAGGCAGATGGATGGAACTAGAAAACATTATCCTGAGTGAGGTAATCCAATCACAAAGGAACACATATGGTGTGTACCCACTGATAAGTGGATATTATCCCAAAAGCTCAGAATACCCAAAATACAATTAAGAGACCACATGAAGCTCAAGAAGAAGATCAAAATGTGGGTGCTTTGGTCTTTTTATAAGTGGGAACAAAATGTTCATGGGAGGAAATATAGAGACAAAGTGTGGAGCAGAGATTGCAGGAAATGCCATCCAGAGACAGCCCCACCTGGGGAATCCATCCATACACAGTCACCAGATGCAGATACTGTTGTGGATGCCAAGAAGTTCTTGCTGACAGGAATCTGATATACAAATCTTCTGGGAGGTTCTGCAGAGCCTGACAAACACAGAGGTGGATGCTTGCAGGCAATAATTGGTCTAAGCACGGAGTCCCCAAAGAGGAGTTAGAAAAAGGACTGAAGGAGCAGAAGGGTTTGCAGCCCCATAGGAAGAACAACAATATCAACCAACCAGACCCCAAAGAGCTCCCAGGGACTTAACCACCAACCAAGGAGTACATATGGAGGGACTTATGGCTCCAAATGCATATGTACACATATGAGTTTGGCTTTGTCTGGTTTTAATGAGAGAAAAATCCCTTGGACCTGTGAATGCTCAATGCCCCAGTGTAGGGGAATGCAAGGGCAGGGATGTGGGGAGGTGGGTGGGGAAACACCCTCACAGAAGCAGAGGGAGGAGTGATGGTCTAGGAGGTTTGTGACAGAGACCTGGAAATGGAATAATATTTTAAATGTATTAAAGAAAATATCCAATAAAAAAATCTGTTTCTCTGGATTTCCTGGCAGAGGTGGTACTCTAAAATAGGAAATGGCCCTTCTTGTTACATGACAGGAGATCTATGTGCAGCTTTCAAACAAGAATGCTGTTTTTATGTTGACCACTTTGGAGTCATCAAAGAGTTGATGGTCAAAGTTAGTGAAGGCCTAGACAAGAGGCAAAAAAACAAAAAAACAAGAAAAAAAAAACAGGCACAAGGTTGGTTTGAATCATGGTTCAACACCTTCCCATTGCTATCCACCCTGTTATGCACTCTGCTGGACCCCCTGCTAATTTTAATTCTGCTCCTCACCTTTGGCTCCTGCTTTCTAATCAAATTGGTCCAGTTGATAAAAGAAAGATTGGGACTATTCCACTTTTGACAATGAAAAATCCCTACTCATACCTCCATAATGAAGCCTACAAGCTACAGGAAGCTTCATGATTAGGCCTTCAAGATACCAGAGAAAGGAGGATATGAGAGGCCAAACCTACTCCATCTTGGAACTTGCTCCCAATTTAAAAGAAAAAGGGCCTAAGAACTTAACCTGCATCTGGACTCATTCTGTACCCAAGGGCCAGGAAGAACCACCTGACTTTTCTCTGGCCTTTACCTAAAGTTACTCCCTAGCTACTCCCTAGCAACAGCCAATCAGAATTAGTCTGATATTTCCATATGTACTTTCAAACCATGTGTGATTTTTCATGGTTTTGCTTGAGAGCACCCACCTCTAGGTTTACAATAGTTATTCAATTAGATGCTTGCCAGGCTGGAATTCTCCTTGCTTGTTCATCATTTTCTATAAAACCTTGTCCTGCCTTCACTCTTCCATCCTGTTGGGTCAGAGATGGTGAGGGAGCTCATGCTCAAACCTGAATAGAGAACCTAGTGTAAATGCATCAGATTTTGAGAATGCTTCTCAAATGGGCACAACAAATGATAGATGTAAGTTGATTGCTCTGTGTTCTGCTCCAGATAGCTCTCTACTCAAGATTACTTTCTCCTTCAGACAAAAGCCCAATCTTTTATTTTGCAGAAGCTACTTCCTTAGAAATTATGTAGCAATTCATTAATTTACACCAGGTTTCTTTTGATTATCCCACAAATCAGTATTTTATGGCCTTAGCCCCTTGACTCTAAAGCCAGAGCCAAATGGCCTCAGCTGTGAAGTTCTACTGCATGCTGGATTTGAATCATGGCCCCATTGTTCTATTACATTAACACCAACTTTCTTTTTCCAATTTTTTCACTACCTTTGCTTGGCTGTCCGAGAACTTGCTCTGTAAGTAGATCTTGAATTCTGCATGGCTCTGTCTCCTGAATGCTGAGATTAATTTTGTGTACTTTTGCTCATGAACTCCAGGTTTTCCATACCAGAACTTACTCTCTCCTAGGCTGGCCTTGAACTCAGAAATCTTCTTGTCTTTGTCTTCTGAGATTAAAGGTGTCTACTACTATGCCTGGGTAAAATCTTCTTAATGACCAAATTTTAAGATCCCTGTCAAAAGTCTGTGTCTTCCAGTCTCAAGATTTAGATCAAAAATGTATCCTCCATTTCTAGATGTAGTTCATTCCAGATTATAAATCCAAATTATTCCTTGTTCAACTGTATACACAACCAATAAATTTAGCTGGGTAGTATCTTGCCCTGAGATCCCTACTCCCTAAATCTCTTTATCTCTTTCATTAAAATCTATCTGACAAAGCTGGCTCAGTAGTGAAGCTGCCTCTGTCCTTTCAGGTTAGTGAAGCCCCTCATACAATTCATATCACATCCTAACATTTTACCTAGTTGAGAAATCTTGTAAAGAGTTCTCACGCTGATTTATGTATTCTTGAACTCATATTTTCAGAGTTCTTTCCCACAGCCTTAAGGGCTGTCCTGAAGATCACAGGCACTATGTTGCTGAAGCTCACTAAACACACTCTTGCCTCCTGGAATTGTGTTATTTCTGTTTATAAATTTGGCAAGGAGACATTCCTCAAAGCAGGATCATAAATAAAATATGTACATTATTATACAAAAAAGGCTTTCACCTAGAGCAACCATTATCACTCAAGAAGACCCATTCCCAGCTGGCTCTGCTCCAGGGGTGGGAACTGTATTACACTGTCCCTTCAGTGACCATTCAGACCTGGCACAAAACTAAACTATAAAACAAATCCTATTCTGTCAATTTAGTATTGCTTGTAATTACATTTATTTTGGGTCAACTTAGTTTTGGGTAAACTATTAGTGATTTATTCCTGGAAAAAACTATTTCTTTGTCTCTCAGAAGCCATTGATACCCAATATTTCTTTATTTCTTAATATGATCCTGGTGTTAATACAACTTTAAATGTGATTTGTTTTTAAATTTTTTACTTAATATTTGTAAATATGACAAAATTTAGTGACTATGCGTATTAAATTTATATATAGTACAAAATTATGCAAAGAGTGAGGGACTTGTAATACTTAGCTCTAAATGGAATGTCTCTATTAAATCCCTACTTTCAAAGCTCAGTGAACCCTATAGAAGAGGAGGTAGAAAGTGTAAGGGTCAAAGGGAATAGACAACAGCAAAACAGTAGAACCACATCAACAACAAAAAACAAAACCAATGTCCTCTAAATCAACAAGATCCATGGACATATGAACTCACAAAGTGAGGAAGCATGCACAGATCTGTATCAAATGAGAGCCCCAATTTTCCAGGAGAATTGGACACATGCTGCCATTCCTAACTTAGAAGCAACCTCCAATTGATAGCTCCTTCAAATGAAATTTAGTTTTCCTCAAGAAAGTCTCACTGGTGAAGCAAATAGCTCCTAGAGTAATTGTATTTCCAGCAGTTGATGGCCAACAGAAAACAAAGCCAAGAGCATCTTTGAAGTTTTTTGTCTCACAATGTCCTATCAGGGCTTTTAATTTTTTAAATTATTTTATTATTTTCTATGTATTTTGTTCATATTCATTTTCTTTTCATCCTTTGCATATATAAATTGGAAAGAAAGAAATCAAAGAATCATTACTTGTGGGTGATATAATAGTACACATAAGTAAGCCCAAAATTCTCCCAGAGAATCCCAAGAGTTGATCAACATTTTCAGTAAAGTTGCTGGATACAGAATTAACAACAACAAAACAGTATCATTCTTTTTTTTTTTCAGGAAAGTAAAACACTCCTATATTTAGCTAGATGATAGGTATTAACCAAGATGAGCAGAGGTGGAGATGTGTTTCTGGACCCTCCAGAGAGCATTAGAACCTACATCATGAGGACTGAGATGACCAGCTTTATTAGTTCCTGCCATCAAACCCAAATTCAGAGACCAGAAACATGAATGGTTCATCATAGACTCCATCTGTACTGCCAAGGACCTCAGCTTAGGTGCAGTATATTTCAAACTAAACACTGACCGTGTCTATCATCAGAGGACATATCCATCATTTTCACAGGTTCCATATTTAATTTCTTTTAAATTAAAAAGTAAAAACTTTGCAAAAATTTATCAGTGAATTTTTACTTCTTTAATAAATTCTAACAAAATCTCTACTTTATTTTTTTTAATTAGATATTTTCTTTATTTACATGTAAATTTCTCCTTTCCCAGTTTCCCCTCCAAACAAACAAACAAACAAACAAACAAACAAACAAACACAACAAGAACAAACCCCTGTTGCCTCCCCGCCATGCCTGCCACCCCACCCTCTCCCACTTATTGGCCCTGGCATTCCCCTACACTGGGGCACAAAACCTTCACAAGGCCGAGGTCCTTTCCTCCTATTGATGATCGAATTTGCAATCCTCTACTATACACATGCTGCCAGAACGTTCAGTCCCACCATGTATAGTCCTTGATTGGTGGTTGGGTCCCTGGGAGCTCTGAGGGTACTAGTTTGTTCATATTATTGTTCGTCCTAAGGGGCTGCAAACCCTTCGGCTCCATAGATCCTTTCTCTAACTCCTTCATTGGGGACTGTGTACTCAGTTCAATGAATGGCTGTGTGTCTCTACATCTGTATTAGTCAGGTATTGTCAGAGCCTCTCAGGAGATAGCTATATTTAGGCTGGCTTGTCCTTCCTTCAGTCTCTGCTCCATAGTTAATCTCTGCCACTCCTTCCATGGGTATTTGGTTCCCCCTTTTAAGATTCTTGTGGTTTGTGGGTTGTTCTTCCTGTATTCCAAACTTCTGGGCTAATAACCACTTATCAGAGAATGCATACCATGTGTGATCTTTTGTGATTGGGTTACCTCACTCAGGATGATACCCTCCAGATCCATCCATTTCCCTAAGAATTTCATAAATTCATTGTTTTTAATAGCTGAGTAGTACTCCATTGTGTAGATGTACCACAGTTTCTGTATCCATTTGTCTGTTGAGGGACATCTGAGTTGTTTCCAGTTTCTGGCTATTATAAATAAGGCTGCTATGAACATGGTGGAGCATGTGTCCTTATTACATGTTGGAGCATCTTCTGGGGTATATGCCCAGAAGTGGTTTAGCTGGGTCCTCTGGTAGAACTATGTCCAGTCATTCTTTAAAACAAATGATTAACAGGTCATGAAAGAAATTAGGGAAACAAAACCCTTTACAGTAGCCATGGATAATATAAAATATCAAGCAAGTGAAAGATCTACATGACAATAATTTCAAATCACTGAAGAAAGAAATTGAGGAAGATACTAGAAGATGGAAAAATCTACCATGCTGTTAGATTGGTAGGATTAACATAATAAAAATGACTATCTTATCAAAGGAATCTTTAGATTCAATATAGTTCCCCTCAAAATTCCAATACAATTATTTGCAGACATTGGAAGAGCAATTCTTAACTTCGTATGGTAAAAAACAAAAACCAGGATTGTTAAAATACTTCTGAACAATAAAAGAACTTCTGGGATCTGTTTTTTTTTTTAATCTTCTTCTGCCACTGGAAGGTACTAGTTATATTTAAAATAAGTCTTACCATTTTAAATAACATGATCAAAGAAACCACTTAAGGATATCTCACCTGAGGTTTGTCTTAGATGACTCCAGATCCTGGTAAACTGATGATCGAAAATCATCATCATATGTATGAATCCAAAAATATGAGGAAGTGGATTACTGTCCAGCATCATGATACCCACTAAAAGAAAGAGTCCAATAAAAGCATGTCATTAAGAAAATAAAATATGGCAGATGGCTAAGACTTGGCTTGATCTTCTAAAAGTTTATCCTATGTTATTGGATGATATCTTTTGATTCCAAGCAGAATTGTCAGTTGGGTAGATACATAATAGCCTCAATTGCATGGAAATGTCTTTTTCCTAGATGTTTCAGCAAGTAACCAGAATAATACGTATATAGACAAATAGGATTGACCATTTAGAATAATTTTCTAATTCAGCATCATAGAACAATGTGCAGGGGTACCTACATGAAAGTCGAAGTTATTAGTTATCTGCTTAAAATGAAGCACTGACCAGCTTTTTGCCAAAGGTGTAAGACAATATTTTAAAACAAATGTGTCACTTATGAAAAAGAAAACAATGAAAATACTAAGTAAATGTGTTAAACACAAGCACCCCTTTTTTCACAGATTCTTAAACTATAACATTACAATCCAGGCATATTTGTATTTGTAAAGGAAGATAGGATACTGTAAAATAGTCAAGTACTTAATATCTGTGTAATAGTCACTATATGAGACAGCGAGGTAAATTTTACTACTGATAATATTTTTATTTTGTTTTCAAAGCATTTTATTACTATGTTTTGTATTCTATGACAAATTTACAATAGACTTTAAATAACACATTAAATTTACAAGTTCAATAGGTTATAGCTATGCACATCTAAACCCTCTCTAGATTACACTAGTTCAGAATTCAGTTCTATTTTACATTTTAGATTTTAACCTTGGACACACAGTCCTTAATTAATATTCTCCCCAATTACCTCCTCTAAATATATTAGCTGTTCACATGTTCTTGGACATGCAATTCTCTAAACAAGTCCTTCACTCCCAATTATAAGAAACAGTCAAATCCAAACCTCCCTGCCCATCTCCCTTTCTGTATATTCACTCTCATGACCAAACCTTCACTTGGGTTGAGGTCATCCAATGAACTCACTTTTCAACATCACTGATCCTCCTTTAGTGTCTCTCTCTGCTTTCTCTGAATTCAATGCTTTTCTTAAACTTAGTCCCTTTCAGCAATGATGTACCAGTTGTCTATGCTCCACCATCCACCCCTAATCACATTTTCCCAGCTATTCAAGCTTTTCTTAGGGAAATTGAGATGGGTTCTCTCTTCAACCCACAAAATTTTTTACTAATCATCCATTTCACCATTTAAGAAAGATCTCCTTAACCATCTATGTTCTCAGTATATATCAATTTCAGGGCCCACCTGGACACCATAAGGAAAGCTATTCTGGAGTCTTGATTTTGTTGGCAGTTGTGCCCCAGCTAACCTCATATAGCCAATCAGAATTCTACTGGATCCTTTCAAAAACTTCTTTCCCCATGGTAGTTATCTGTCTGGTCACTGCCCTAGCAGCTGTAGCTGGTAGAGGTTTGGGACATTCTATTCTCACAGCTCAAGATTTTGAGACCAAATTAAAATCTTATTGATTACTCAGTTCAGTCTCTGGCATCCCTCCAATAAGAGCTAACTTCTCTGGCCTGACTTTTCTTTAAAACTCTCAAAACCTAGATCTCTTACCAGCAGAATAAAAGGGAAAATTATCTTTTCCTCAGAAAAGAATGTTGGTATTATGCCACTGAATGGGGGTAGTAGGAAAAAGTGTTTTATAACTAACCCATCTTTCTGAGGACCTGCTAAAATAAAAGAAATTTTATAATTAAATCCAGCTCCACAGACATGTTTCTGTCATCCCTATCCAATTGTGTCTGGACTTTTAAGAGCCCCTTATTATTATTATACTTGCTTGTATATTCCTTAACTATCTTTTCTCTTTCCTAACCAAACAAGTTTAACAAGTCAACAACCATACTTTTAATCAACTTCTCCTCTGGCTTTACCAGCCTCCCACTACTGAAGATGACATTGTTTCCTCATCCGGGCATGTGGGCATTTCATTAATGGTGTCTGGAGTATTCCTGGCTTCTTTCTACAAATGGCCTCTGCATGACAGATGACTTGTATGAGACAATCAATGGTCTGTGGCTTCAAGGATCTTTCCAGCTTCTTGTCCCAGAGCTTATTGAACATATATATTTCTTCTAAGCCTCTTACTCTTCCTACTTTCTCCATTCCTTGATGGCCTCAATTTCAATCACATTAGATTAGTGATTTCTTCATTCATGATCTTTGTTATTGATCAACGTGAGTAGCAAGAAGAGTGTCACTGCTTACCAGACACCCAACAATCCCAAAAAGTTGGGAATGAAGAGCTCTTATAAGCCCAAGAACAGCAAATATGACAATGGTAGGTCTTTCCCTCCATCATACTCTCGCTTTTGCTCAATCATTTACTTTGATTCTTTTACTTAGTCACTTCCACATTTCTAAAGCTACACACCAAGATCTATTCCCTTATTTGGCCACTGTCTTGTGCCTGACTCATTTCTTGGTCTGATCACCAAAGTCTGGCTACCCTTATTAAAATGGCCAGTTAGAACCTACCAACTCCTTGTAGCTGATTCTAACTCAGCCTAGAAGAAATATATATGCCTGTCCCCCTTGTTTTGTTTTTAATGTTTTCTTTTTAAACAGCAGTAGCTGTTTGTGTTCCATTTCCATTCAGATTCAGCCACTTTGTTTCTTTGCCTTGTTTAATAAAGAGTGTCTTTGAGTACTTAATCTCAGAAAGGAGCATCTCTGCTCAGCTGGTCCTTTCCAGTGTGTGTGTGTGTGTGTGTGTGTGTGTGTGTGTGTGTGTGTTTATGTATTTCTATGCGTGTTTGTTTATGTATTTATGTGAGTGTTATTTGTGTGTGTATTTGGTTATGTGTGTGTTTGGTTTTGTTTTTTATGTGTTAATATATGTGTATTGTGTTTGTGTATATGTGCATATGTGCATGTTTGTGTGTATATTTACACATTTGTATATGTGCATGTTTGTGTATATATATTTGTGTGTATGTGCATTTCTATACATGTATTTATGTGTGTTTATATCATTAATAAGAATAGATAAAGAGATCATAATAAAGAAGTTCTGAAGAGTGCACACAAGATGATTTGGAGTAGTATTCAGAAGGTCTACAAAGATATAAGGTAGTATATTCATGTATGAAATCCTCAAAATATTTTTAAAATTCATATTATTTTAAAATATAGAATCATTTGAAAAACTTGACATATAGAATGCCAAAAAATAGTGAGTTGTAAGGACAAAGAACAAAATCCTTGTCAAACTCACTTAGCCTCTTTCCATGCTAATGAATTTGCCAACCATCCTAAAAGTCACAGACTAGTTTAAATATCTAAGCAGTTATTTTAATTGTCTTGTATTAGTTTTAAAAAGTCACATTGCCATCTTATCCAGAATGGATCTTAAAGAAGTTAAACTAAAGACAGCAAAAACAGAAATTTATAGTATTCAAATGGACACATGTCAAAGATCTGAAGCAAAGAAAGTTTTAGGATATTACCTGAGGCACCAAAATAATCAACTTTGATAAATAGTTTACTGTAGAGAGTTAAAAGAAGTTAAAGCTTGAATGTGGTTTATTCTTCTAAAACTCATGTTGAAAAATTCCACTTAATATAGTGAAGAGCAGAGAGTGATGGGTGCTTTCAAAGATTATCAGATCATCAGAGGGGAAGGAGGATAGAAAAAGCTAATTATCATCCTAGCATGTGAATTCTCACCTTACAAGGATGAGAAATTAGTTACTGTGGAGATATTTGCTTTAAAGCAAGCTTGACTCACATTTCCTCCTTCTGCAGGATTTTGCCAACTGCTTGAGTTTTCGTAACTCCAACCCAATGAGGAAAATTAAACCCATTCTGCTTCTAAACTGTGCAGACTCATTTACTACAAGGAAATGGGATAAAGCAGAAGGTAAAGGAGTATCAGCCTTCATAACTCCTGACCTAGGCAGTTAGAAGAATGGCTTAATCTTTTACTTAGAAAGGAATGGAGGAGGGTCAAAAATGAAAGACCCAACCCAAGCATGGGGAACCGATTTTATGGGCCAGGAGTCAAAATGTGTTCTTCTTTTGAACAAAAGTATTTCTGAAACTGCTCAAACACTGTCGAAAACACTTGGCTTATTAACTTCCTACTTTATTTTAAATTTATACAACTCAGGAAGAGACTGTTGAATATGGATAGGCTAAGTATTAGGGGAGGTAGGGAGCTCCCAAATATCTGCCAGTATTCCTATGTGGTGATCCCCCAGGCCATAGTCTGAGGCCTCTGAGCTCAACAATTAGAAATCTATCAAAGTTTCCTATGTGATTTCTTTTTTATTTCTGTTTTTATTCTTTAAAACATTTTTAAAGTTTGAACGTACTTTGATTCTCCTTCCTGCACACTAAATTTTATATTCTTCAAAAGAAAAAGAAAAACATAATATAATAAAAAAAAAGAAGACACAATCCCCTCCCAAAAAATTAAATCACTACTCCCAAAGTAAAACACAAAACTGTAACACACACACACACACGCACACACACACACACACACACACACACACACACACA
>JADRCD010224016.1:19910-36975 GCA_019843815.1 Montemys delectorum | reverse complement strand
AGGGGCTGTGATTAGAATGTAATGTAGATAAAAATAAGTAATAAATAATGAAAAAAGTATGAAACG
Source organism: Montemys delectorum (assembly GCA_019843815.1). NCBI lineage: Eukaryota > Metazoa > Chordata > Mammalia > Rodentia > Muridae > Montemys > Montemys delectorum. Next base: position 36,909 of record JADRCD010224016.1, on the reverse strand, counting down.
ATAAAATATTAGTGACTAATGCACTATAAAAGTACACTACCATAATTTATGTTTGATGCATTTTAGAGATTCAGTAATTCTAGTGTTATTATCATCATTAGTTTATACACCTGAACAAACTGGAGTCCCAAGTGAGTCATAACTGCTCAAGCTCCTAAAGTATATACCTAAGAAACAAGGCTAGAACTTGCATCCTTTTAATCTTACTCTAGCATTCCCATATTTCAGCAAAATAATGTTATTCTGTGTTCTTTTTTCACAAAAGAAACCTATAAAACACTCATTCGCACTTAAGAAATGGTTGAGTTTGATCTCCTATGAAATCTTATTAATTTACACATGCTGTTATTTACTAAAAGATGTCCAAATAAGTTGATTTCATACTGGAATGTTCATCTCAGAAAAACACATAAGCATCAGAAATAGATATAATTGTCAAGTCATTCCCTGGTTGCTTATTATTACAGAAATAAATTGAGCTGTGTTACAGCTTTGTGACATGCAATTCTGGTACTAATAAGTTCACATCCATTTCTCTTTTCTCTACCTGCTAACAGGAGGCATTCTGTAATGGCATGTCAGTAATCTATGAGCAGCTGACTGATGCATCCTGCAAAGAGAAAGTGACTAGAGTCTCATCAGCAGCTGTCCAGAACTCACTATAATGAGACAGGGCACTGACACGGCTCTGCTGTGAGAAAATGCCTCCACCTGCAACTTTACCTCTATGTTGACTACAAGCACAGTTATCTGGGTCCACACTGGGGGAATCCAGGAATCTAGCTCAAACTTGCTATGTTAGAAACAAAACTATTGTTTTCCTTTCTTTCCTAAGAGTGGGCATGGAAGACAGCATCTCTTCTACTAGAGTTTTTGTCCAAATCAGTGAAAAATGGATTTAGGCATTCAGAAATCATCGTGTCATACATCTAGGACTATGTTGTGTTAATATAAACACGCTGATTTTTCATCTTTTTTATTTGTGCAAAGCTGGGCTCTTTCCTATTTGTGCTAAAAAATTTGTGATTAAGGCAACAGAGATACCGTATTGAATATTAAAAATCCCTTTATCTACAAGTAGGTATCTGTCCAAAAGAAAAGACAGATATTTGCAATATAGTGTACTGTGAAGATATGCATATAATGGACAATACATAGAAAATGAAGTGAACGCCATAAACTCCTTGAATAACTAACGACTTATCAGAACAGATGCAGTATAAGAATGAGAGAAGCAAACCTGGTATAATCAGAGGCATGAAGGAGTTACAGTATGATTAAAACTTAGTGGGGGTAGGGAAACCAGAGGACATAAAATTTACTGGGAATCTCATGTGGTATTTTGAGATAGGTTTTTGGTGCTGATTAGAGGCTGGAAAGTGATTGAATATGTGTTGGGAACTTTTGACCACAGTTGATGTATGTCTTAGTCAGGGTTTCTATTCCTGCACAAACATTATGACCAAGAAGCAAGTTGGGGAGGAAAGGGTTTATTTGGCTTACACTTCCACATGGCTGTTTATCACCAGAAGAAGTCAGGACTGGAACTCAAGCAGGTCAGGAAGCAAGAGCTGATGTAGAGGCCATGGAGAGATGTTCCTTGCTGGCTTGCTTGCTTCTCCTGGCTTGCTCAGCCCGCTCTCTTATAGAACTCAAGACTTCCAGCCCAGAGATGGCATTACCCCTTTGATCACTAATTGAGAAAATGCCCCACAGCTGGATCTCATGGAGGCATTTTTCCAACTGAAGCTCACTTCTCTGTAATAACTCCAGCCTGTGTCAAGTTGACACACAAAACTAGCCAATACAATGTATAATGTCAAGTTGATGCAAAAGTTCAAATGTCAGCGTTCGGGTTGCCATTGCCCACAATCTCAAACCACAATTTTCATTGCTGTATTTATTCATTAGCAAGTCTTAGAAGACATAGCCCTTGTGTTATTCATCTGACTGCTAGAATACCTATGTTTTATGAACTCTAAGAGTCATTTCATTGAGCCACGTGCATCAGAAACTGTAATAATAGAAACTGGAAAGGAATATGGTCCTGCTTTTCTTTCAGTTACTATGATAAATACCATGACCCAAAGCAACTTGGAGGGAAAAGGGTTTACTGGGCTTCTGTATCCCAAATGACAATCTATCACTGATAGAAATCAGGGTAGGACCTAAAACAAGAACTGAAGCAGAAGGCATGGAAAAAGATGCTTTCTGGCTTGCACCCTGTGGCATGCTAGCCAGCTTTTTTATACCAACCTGAAACTCCTGCCCAGAAATGGCACCACACACAATAGGCTGTTTCTTTCCACATCAATCACTAGTCAAGAAAATGCCCCACAGATTTGCCTACAGACAATCTGATGGAGGCAATCCTTTGATTAAAGCCCCGTCTTCTTAGATAACTCTAATTTGTGTCAAGATAGAAAAAAAAACTCACCTAAGCTACAGAGACTGGGATCTGTGGCTGAATATCTACAATGTGCAAAATTCTATCTTGGTTAAAAAGAAGTTACCATTTTATTTCACCAATGATCTATACCATACTACATCAACTTTACAAATAAGTAACTGTGATGCAGAGGAATTATAGTTATAATCCCCATATATATACAGATATTGTTTAAAAATCTATCCTAAAAGCTGTCCATTCCCAAAGCTGGGGGCAACTGAGGGCGCTGGCAAACAAATTACTAGCTGACCACTAGGCAGTGTCTGCACAAGAGGTGACCAGGCTAAAAGTTCAAAAATAATGTATGTGGCTAACTCAGTTCTTAGGTTATAATTTACAGCTTTATTAAAAAGACATTTAAAATCAATAACTAAGACTTCTACATCAAAAATCTAGAAAATAAGAACAAATCAAAATCTAATGAATTATAGGGGGAAAGTAACAAAGAGCAGAGTTGGAAAAATAAAATATAAACCTAGAAACAGTATAAAGTGATGAAATTAAAATTAGGAACTTTGAAAAGACAGAACAGATGGAATAAGGAGGAATGTGTACATTTTCCAAAGCAGTAATGACAGTTACAGCTCTGTAGGATTTTCAAAGACTCAGGAGAATTCCCTCCAATTCATGTATTTAGTTTCACATCTGCACGGTTTTTGTTTCTAGCCTTGCTTCTGGATTTTAAGGTGTCATTTTCCCCACATTATTCAAGAGTAGGAGTGCCACCATTGAAATGCTACCTCATGGAGATCTTGTATTTTCAAATTTAATGTGATTTCTGAACTATATCCAGTTGTGTTTTTAAAATGGTCTCCATTAGTCGTATTTATATATATGTGCACATATATAATGAGAAAACATATCAATTTGAGGTGTAGTGGGCTAGTATAAGAGAAGTTTGGGGGAGAAGTTGGAGAGAGGAAAGAGAAGAAGGTAATTAAGTAATTGTATTTTGAATTTTAATATGTAGTTTTCAAAAATTATCTGCATGTTGAAAAATATTTTCCATGATGGTCACGCTTTCTGTTTTGAATTAGTAAGCTTATTTTTGTTTTGAGTTAGTGAATTTATTAAGTATAAGCAAACAAAATAAAAGAATAAATAACAAGCAAGAGATAGGTTGGTTGGTAGATATATAGGCAAACAGACACATCAAAATATTAGGCGTTCATAGCATCCTGCAGAGACGACTGTGTTAGCCTAATGATGACAGCAGAAAAAGGTAAGATCATCATATCAAGTCTACAAACACCCACCAGGAATCATCTGGAGAAATTAAGGCCATCGGCTGGACTTCTGGATTGAGCTTACTCTCCAGGAGCAACCTTCCTGAGGCTTAAACATCTGACAGGCTAGTCCCAACACAGACATTTTTATCATGGGATAAATATCCATAATGTCTGTTGGAAATGGCTTATTGCTTCCAAGGATACAGTGTTTTCAACTCTCAGGTTGTTTGATTATTTTCTTCCTTCCCTGTCCTTGGGTTGGGAGATGTCAGGGAGCAGCCCGGTATGGACAAGGAATCTTGAAGATGTTTTGAGATATAAATAATTGAGTCTGAAGTAAAAAAACATTTCCACTTTTAGAGTCAGGAAAGTGGATGGAATTGTAGATCATTATGCTAAAGAGAATAAGCCAGACTCAGAAAGACAACCTAACAATTTACAAATATAATGTAAATTACAGAAATCAACACACTTCAACATTTTTAGTAAATATTTGTAAAGTACCTAGTTTGTCATACCATCCTGTTGGCTACTGCAGAAATCAATGAATAATGCAACTTCCTCACTCAAAAATATACAGCTCTTAGTTCAGAAGGAGGAACAAACATACATGCACACACTCACACACACATATACACATAGATATATATGTAAATATAATACATATCTATCAGGATACTATGTGCTGGCATCTGTAAAATGATGTTTGTGTATGTGAGGGGTGTGAGTGTGTCTGTGCAGCTCTGTGTGTGTGTTTGTGTGTGTGTAAATGTGCTCTTTGTGAACAGGGTCTCGAGGTATCCCCTGAGTTGTTATTAATGGTTGCCTAAATGATCCCTTGGAAAAGGATAGGAAAGTACTTCAGAGTGAGAAACAAACCTATAAAGAAGAAAATCCTGAGTGCTATAATCAAAAACTTATTTTATTCAATACTGATAAAATTATAACAGACTATAAGCAAGCCTGCTGATGTATAAGTTCCCATAAAATAGGAAGTGTATTTTCTTTTTACAATTCTATTTAAAATCTTATAGCATCCCTGGGCTTGTAAGATGCAAAAACATATTTTTATTCAGTTCTTTTGCTGGTAAGTTGGTAAACTGGGACTTTGAAAGTTAAGGATATCCAGTCACCCCACATTTACTGGTCATATCCTATATTTAAAAGCCTCTGCTTTCAGGGGCCCAGCATGGATCCTTAATGAATCATCCTTCCCCACAAAGGATTAAATACAAAATCAGATCCTCAGTTCAACTTTCCTAACTTCCCAATCCATGATTGCCATTTCTGTTCTACAAAAAGTTTAGCCTATAGGGAAATGTAAAAAGAGAAAAATAAATGTTTTTGACAAGTCTAAGTTTGATGGTTTTTCAGATTTACAAAACAGAAAATCAAAACTTATTCCTTCATAAGGACTTAATCTAAACACTTACAAATTTACAATTAAATGGTATCTTTAAGAGACAGTGAGATGTCACCAAAGATATGAGTAACCACAACATCACACAATGAAAATATGTCAAACAGGAACTAAACAATGTCAAGTCTCAAAACAGTGCTGAACATGCAGTTAACATGACAATCTTCCTCACTCAAAATTGATTTTGTTTATGACATATATAATGAGTTTTTGACATTTGAGTGATGGCTATATCAAGATAAGAAATTAGCTGCGTATTAGCTTTGCTAAAGTAATACACATTCCTGAAACTGGAATTACAAATTCTTGTCACCTTCTTAACTAAAGTGCTTTTAAACGTTTCAGACATCTTCAGCTTCAGGTCTGAGATTTAGAGAGTGGAGGTCTCTGTGGCTCATTGAGTACACTGATTATCATTCTGTTTTCCATTCAAGGAACAAAATAGTGTCATGTCAGCCACTCATAGGAAGATGCTATCTGGCATCTGAACAAGATATTTGAAGAAGGAGAAAGAGGAGGAGGAGGAGAAAAGATCCACACTGTTGTCATCTTACATGAGCTTCTTGACATAATCATTTAATATTTAAGATTAAATATTAAGGATTTCAGAATATAGCATTAAATCTACACTGTTAGTCCTTGTCTCACCACAAAGAAAGGGCTGAAAAACAGCATTTTACTTGTACTATCTAAGAGTAGGCCTTTTAGAGTTAAACAATACGCCTTAACCTTGGACTATACTCTTCACAGGGAAGAAGAACAGGAGTTTTGAAAACCCATCCTCCACTGGGTATCCACCTTTCTACTGAGTTCTCCTAGTTTAGAAGACCAACCTAGTTATTGAATGCTATTCAGCTATTAAAAACAAGGACATCATTAATTTTTCAGGCAAATGGATGAAACTAGAAAATATTATCCAGAGTGAAGAAACAAGACCCAAAATGGCATGCATCATCCAAAAAGTACAGAATACCTAGGGAACAACCTAGAGACCATAAGAAGTTTAACAAGCAGAAAGGCCCAAGTAAGGATGCTTCAGTCCCACTTAGAAAGGGGAAGAAAAGAATCATGAGAGGCAGAGGGAAGGAGAGACATAGGTGGGAGAAGGAAGGGGAAGGTGCCACAGGCTGGCAAGTCTGGGCCTCCCTCAACTCATAGGGGGTTTGGGGGACAGGGTTCCAGTACAGGTCAACAAGACATTAATGAAGAAATGACAGACAACAAGTGTAGAAGCTGAATGTATTTCTCAAAAGTGTCATTAGACTTTTACAGTCATTACAAAAGAGAAAAAAAAAATCTGGCAGCTCAGATTTTTGTCGAGGTACATCTGAGGCCATCTAAAACACATCTGGGTCTAAAACAGCAGCTATCTCCTCTGGGCAGGCGCTGCACCCCCCAGGCCTGAGCGCTCTGGGCCCGGGGCATTGTGGACCACATGAGGCTCAAAGCTCCGGGGAATGCCAGGGCCAATAAGTGGGAGAGGGTGGGGTGGCAGGCATGGGGAGGAAGGAGGCAACAGGGGTTTGTTCTTGTTGTTCTTGTTTGTTTGTTTGTTTGTTTGTTTGTTGGAGGGGAAACTGGGAGAGGAGAAATTTACATGGAAATAAAGAAAATATCTAATAAAAAATAAATAAAAAAAAGTGAGCCCCCCAAAAAACAAACAAACAAAAAAAAAAATCTCGAATCTCTCAAATGCTCTGCTGCACACTGTCTCACACACACACACACATACACACACACACACACACACACACACACACACACACTCTTGGTTCAAGGTCCCGCCCATCCTTAGTAAAATGCCCACTATGCTAATCTTCTGGGCTAGTAGAGACACATCCCCTTCTTGCTAATTCCTAGGAGTGGCTCAGCTGCAGTGACTGAAAATGAGGATTCTACTTGACCTTGTCCTGGGATAAATCTCCCATTCTGTAAGCTTCAATGTCCTACCCCCTTCCCTAACAATGCTGGAGGCAATTAGTCTGGGTGGGTAACATTCTTTATGAAATTCCAAGCCAGGGTTTGGCTAAGACGTTGGAACTTTGGTAAAGGTCAGAGAGCAATGTCCAGTTTTGTTTAGCTATAGTAAATCATATCTTGGTAGGCACCTAGCATGCAAGTTCGCAAGGACATATCTGGGCTATCTCTGAGTTAGGGATGCCAAGAATGAATTCCAAGAGACTGGCTTCCTTTGAAGCTTATGCCTCTGGTCTGTGGCCAAGCTTTTGGGCTTGTCACAAGACTTCATTGGAGTGGGTGAGGCAGGAAGGGGAAAATGAAAATAGGACCAAGTATGTGAAGACAGGAGAGAAGCCCAGAAGCCCAAGAGAATAAATGGAAATACACAGCCTCAGGGGGTGGGAGGTGGGGGAAACTTTCTGAAAGCACCAGAGACCCAGTTGGTCAGACACACTCAGGACTCAAGTGGGGTGACCTTAGCCAAAATAACCAACACTGGAGAGAGCAAACTTGAAGAGCCCACCTCCAGTAGATAGACAGGGCCTCAATTGGAGGGACAGGGTTACCAACCCAGAGTCATAATTTCTGACCCAGAGTTGTTCCTGTCTAAAAAGACAGCAGGGACAAAATTAGAGAAGAGACTGAAGGAAAGGCAATTCAATAACCAGTCGAACTAGGGATCTAGCTCATGGGAGGATACCAAGGCCTGACACTATAAGCCTAGCATTTTACTTGTACTATCCAAAGGTGGGCCTGAGAGGCCCTACCAGCAGCTGACTGAGACAGAAATACTTATACCAAACCATTGGATTGAAGTCAGGGACCTTTATGGTTGAATTAGTGGGAGGATTGAAGAAGCTGAAGGGGAGGGTGACCCCATAGGAAGACCAATAGTCTCAACTACTCCAGACCCCAGGGACTTCCCAAACACTGAGCCACCAATGAGGCAGCATAAGCAGGCTGTGGTCTGGCCTCACTGAGAGAATATGCACCTAATCCTGGAAAGACTTGAGGCCCCATGGAAGTGGGAGGCCTAGTTGTGGAGAGTACCCTCTCAGAGGCAAGGGAGAGGAGGAATTGGATGAGGAACTGTAGGAGGGGGTAAGGGGCAGTACCTGGAATGTAAATAAATAAATAATCTCTTTAAAAGACCAATCTAATTTCATAGATTTATGAAATTAAGATTTTTTTGAAAAAAAAAGAAAAGAAAAGAAACTAATATCCGTACTCACAAATTCCTACCATAGCAGCAGAGCTACAAACATCAAAGCTTTCTGATAGTTCTTGCCTACCTACTTGCCTGCCTGCCTTCTTGCCTTCTTTCTCTCTTTTCTTTCTTTTCTTTCTTTCTCTCTTTCTTTCTTTCTTTCTTTCTTTCTTTCTTTCTTTCTTTCTTTTTTTCCTGCAAATTAGGTGTGAATATTGCCTGAAATATTAATCCTGCACAACTATAGCACTAGGTGGTTTAAAACATGTTTCTGTTTTCTCCATCTCATTTATGTGGATAAGAGTCCTGAGGAAAAGCATGCTAAGGATAATGATTCCTATTTATAGAAAATGAAACCAATCCTGGAGATGGAATGGTTTTTCCAAGATCATATAGATGATTGGCTAAAGATATACATATCTATCTATCTACCTATCTATCTATCTATCTATATAGATAGATATGTTAGGGTTTCTGAAACTCAATCCATTGTCAGCTAATGTATCTAATAATTCATCTGGACTAAAAAAAATTGATTAAGATAATGCTATTTTCATTCAGAAGTCAACAAAAAGTTCTTAATTTATGTCCCAAATTGTTTTCTTTGCTCTTTAGTAAATAATCTAGGCATTTTAAACAAAATAATTTTATAAGGGTACATATGGTCTTAAATATTATGTAAATATAACCCTGATTTTTATATAAATGTATGGCATATGGCATCAACAAGACTTCTACTTAAGGAAGATTATTTTAATCTTCCTTATTATTATATCTTAAGGAAGATACATTAAGATTCCAGGTGACTTATACTAACAATGATCTTAATACATTAAATGTTCCAAGTTATCTTATCCTTCTTGCACTTGAAACACTATAGTTTGCTCTCATCCCTCAGAAAATTCAAGTGTACACTGACGTGTGCTCTGCAGCACTGCTTTGTTTTTATCATAAATTATTACTTTAAATTATTTCCATTAAGAATGCAAACATTCATTTCTGAATGAATTGAAAACATATTTCAAGAACTACTGAATGTGAAACACAAGATATATGTCAAAAATAGATATAGGTATTTATATGCACGGTCTTATTCATGACATCTCTGGGTAAATCCTGTATACAGTCACATTTTATAGCTACAGATGTTAAAATAAAACTGTTGTGATAAAGTTGAAATTCTACATAAAGCTTGCCTAGCTATACACTCCTTCCACTCTATAATACTGAAAATTTTTGTTCTAATAATAACAGCAAAAGCATCTATGCCAAGAAATAAACATGATCACCAAAAACCGAGTGATACCTAAGTGTAATGGCACACAGCTGTGATTATGAGTTCCTGGCAGAGAGGGGAAGGAATGGCATATTGAATGATTATATATTGTATTCTGATTCCCCCAGCTGTGTCTTTTTATTTTCTAGCTCCTTATAATACCCTGCTTTTCTTTGTTTAGAATACTTGAATACAGGTTATGCTTATCAAAATTCATGCTGAGGCTTGTCAATATACCAATGAGGTGAAATGAGCTTAGAAGGAAGCATTTGGGTGATAGGGGCCACAGGCCTAATGGGTTGATTAATAACCTTCTCTGATATATGAGCTATTGTACTCTCATGTGGCTCTTCTTTACATAATCTTTCTTTAATGAGCCTTTTTATGTTTAGCATGTTTATAATACCTTATTAGAATATTTTATTAAACTGTTTCTAAATTCATGTCAAATAATTTTAATATGTGCCATTTCAATGTTGGCATCTATTAGTGGTTTTTAATCTTTCAAGATGAGATATTTCTGGGGCTGGTGAGATGGCACATTTGATGTATAAGCATATGCAACATAAGCATGAATACCTGGATTTGGATCCTTTGCACACACATAAATAGCCAGGCACTATACACACCTGTAACCCTAGTACTAGAAAGGCAGAAACAGGGAAATCCCTACAGCTTGGTGAACAAACTGTGGAGCCAAATTAGTAGGTTCAGTGAAAGACTCTGCCTTAAATAACAAGGTAGAGAGCAATGAAGGAAGAGAGCCAGCATCAATCTCACACCTGGAAAGGAGTGTGTTCACACATGTGAACATGCATGTCAAAGATGACATTTTCCCCGTCTGTGCTAAGACAGCTGCTTTTAAAAGGAAATCAGGACTCTTTTTATTACTTTGTGAGATTCTTCTGTTATATACATCTTATGTCTTAGCAATTCTTTTCTGACATTGTTCTGGTAGGGAACAGAGAGCACTACTTGAATACTCAAAATATTCTACCTAGTTTTCATTAATAGTCTAAGAAGGAAAGGCCACTCTTACTGCTGGATAGGACTGACAGTTCCAGGTCCCAGTTAGGCCTCTACTAATAACATGGTAGCAGCAAATCATTCCTCAAGTCCTAAGGTCCCTATATGATCTATCTTTTTTACCTTTGAGAGTCATTTTTAGACAGAGTCTTACTACATATATCTGGCTGGCCTAGAATTTACCAAATAAACCAGGCTGACATCGAACTCACAAGATCTAGTCTCCAGAGAGCAGGGATTAAAGGCGTGTAACACCACACCAGCCTTCTTTAAGAATGTTAACTTTTTTTACTCATGGTTTATATGATTTCAATTGTACATAGTGAAGAAAGAAGGAATGCAAATATGTTTCCATGGGGGAGGGTGGATCTAGCATTTTTGCTTTAACACTAGGAAGCTATAGGAAGATATTTTGCATATTGAGAATTAAAGGGATGGTTCCATTTCTCTTCTGATGAAAGGATTGCTGGCTAACTGTCTGAGCTAGGCCCTCTGCATATATGTTAGGGTTGTGTATCTTGGTGTCCTTGTAGGACTCCTAACAGTGGGAGTCAGGGTGTCTCTGACTTTTTGCCTGTTCTTGGGTCCTTTCCTCCTACTGGGTTGCCTCAGTATAAGGGATTCCAGTCTTGATATAAGGGTTTAGGCCTAGACTTGTTCTAACTTGCTAGGCAGTGTTTGGCTGATATTCCTGGGAGGCCTGCTCTTTTCTGAAGGAAACAGAACAGGAGTGATGGGGCTGGTGGCTAGGAAGAGTGGAGGAAGGAGAAACTACAGTAGAGGTGTAAAATATGAGAGAAGAATAAGTTAAACAAGAAAGAATGAAAAATTATATCAGCTTGGAAAGAACATTTGGTTATCCCCCCAAAATTAGGTCTTGAAGTCTGAAAAGTATTAGTCTCGTAGAATCACTGAAAAGTTAAAGAGTAAACACATTTGTTTTATCAGCACATTTTTAACATGTTCAAGAAACTAAAATAATAATAATAATAAATGGTCATATGTGCATATAATATGCCAGAACTAGTTCATTCAATCTTTCTAGTAAACTTAATTCTAGAGAAACTTAAATAAGACATCATTCAGGTCTTAGTTTCTAAGATAAGGAAGCTCCAAATTCAGGGAGTGACAATAAGCCACTAATTACAACAGCAGGTGGCCAGCATGCTGAGTTAGCATCATCAAAGACACAGCAAGGAAGTCAGGGAAAACTGCCCAGAAAGGAAGAAACTTTATTCACATCAAAAAAAAAAAAAAAAAAAAAAAGGATCTGAGAGAAGAACAAGAACAGAGAGCAGAGAAACCCTGCCTGGGTGAGTGGGCACAGATTCCATGCACTGAATCCACATCCAGGACAACCAAGCCTTGGACCCATTGGAAGAGGGCAAGGTGTTCCTTTGGAAGCGGAGAGTTTATGAATGATTAACCAGCATATGCAACATCCTCCTCAGGGATGCTGACTGCCTGAGACTGCTCATCTACAGAACCCTCCCCCTGTACTCTACCTAAAACCACCCTGAGGGTCCAAATCACTGCTGCATTAGCAGAATCCCACCCAGTCCGGCTCTGCTATACGTGTGTTTGTATGTCTATCTTTCTTTATTCTCTCGCTATATTTAGTCAGTGTTCCAGGACCCAAGGGGAGCAGGACATGGCAGAGATAAAAGAGAGAAACACGGAATGGCTTTCCAGACAGGAGAAAGCAAGAAGCAGCAATTAAAGAATCAGCAAAGATGAACCCCAGATTTCCAGCTTGTGTGATTAAGTCCATAGTTAGTGCTATGGTAAAGGCTGAAAGAAGATGATTCAGATGAGAACAATGTTTCTGTTCAGTATTGATGTCACAGTTTAAGGCAGGTAACTATGAGGGTGGATTTTAGTAAACTTTGCCTTTAAGTTATTAGCGTTTAGTCTGTCATTCCACAGCATACTATACAGAGATTACTTTGGGCTGTTCTAGATAACAAGTGAACCTAAGAGCACTGACAGTGGATCTAGTTAGACTCATAGTTTTCCATATACTTAGCAAATCAAAGCCCATACAAGTTTCAGTATCTTTCTCGTGATTTTATTGCTTTGCCCTGCCAAAGCAAGGCTTACACTACCCATGAAATTTTGCATAAAATTTAAATATCAATCTCTCATTCCTTTGGCAGGAAAACAACCAAAACCCCATAGCTTAAGATTCCTCTAGCCTAAGTTGTTGTGTTTCTAGTATGCACAGTTTCATTTGCATAACGATCATTTTCACTTTCTACATCTGTGTTTTATTTATATTGCAACAGAAATATTTAGAAGTTTATGTCACAATAAGTTTCTAATCTAAATTTGGAATTTTTTTCAATTGTTCATCAGTTAAAAACCACACATAGAATGAAATTTCCAGCAAGGAATTATTCATTGTAAAGCTCATCTTATTAATTTTCCTCATAAATAAGAAGTTATTATATCATACACTGTGATATCATATATCACAGAGCTGATTTTGAAGCCAATGGATGATGAAATACGACTTTTCTAAGGCTAACTCTACAATCTTAATAAAAATACAAGAGTATATTTCTTTTATATAATTTAATACATTATATGTTTTGTTTTGTTTCATTTTACCTCTTACTATGATTTAAATATTTGGCTATCATAAGAGGCTTATGATATTTATTTGATATTTAGATATTATGATATTTTTCCTTTCTAAAGATAGCTTTAAGTTACAATTAATGAGCCCCTCTGAAACCTCCCACCCCAACTAAATATACTGAACTTTGACAATAATTTAGCTGTATTTCTAGTATAAACTTGTTATTTTTACAGTGTACTACAATATTCCACATACTTTGTCCCTCCTCCATGTTCCCTATTTGTCAAAAAATGTCCCTAATACCTTTATACCTACAGAATAAGGAAAATTATCTCTCTAGCTATGCTACATTGTACATTAATATGAAATTATTAGTCATTTAATAAACTTCTCAATAATGTTCCTTGCTAGTTATGAATCACCTGAAACTAACTGCACCTAAAAAATATGAATAGTATTTCTTTTTTTTTCCCTTTCTTTTTCTTTTTTTTTATTAGATGTTTTCTTTATTTACAATATCTCCTTTCCCAGGTTCCCCTCAAAAAATAAAAATAAAAATAAAATAAAATGAAATAAACAAAAACTAAAACAAATACCTGTTACCTCCCCCCTCCTGCTGCTCACTACCCCACCCCCTCCTGCTTACTGGCCCTGGTATTCCCCTACACTGGGGCATAGAACTTTCACAGGGCCAAGGGCCTCTCCTCCCATTGATGACCGACTTGGCTATGCTCTGCTGTACATATGCTGCTGGAGCCATTAGACCCACCATGTGTACTCTGATTGGTGTTTTAGTTCCTGGGAGCTCTGAGGGTACTAGTTAGTTCATATTGTTGTTTGTCCTAAGGGACTGCAAACTCTTCAGCTCCTTGGGTCCTTTCTCTAGCTCCTTCATTGGGGACCCTGTACTCAGTCCAATGGATGGCTGTGAGCCTCTACTACTGTACTAGTCAGTTACCATCAGAGCCTCTCAGGAGACAGCTATATCAAGCTCATGTCATTCGGCACTTGCTGGCATCCACAATAGTGTCTGGACTTGATGATTGAATATGGGAAGGATTCCCAGGTGGAGCAATCTCTGAATTGTCCTTCCTTTAGTCTCTGCTCCATAGTTAGTCTCTACAACTCCTTCCATGCATATTTTGTTCCCCCTTTTAAGAAGGAACAAAGTATCTACACTTTGGTCTTCCTTCTTCTTGAGTTTCTTGTGACTTATAGATTGTACTTTGTGTATTCTGATCTTCTGGGCTAATATCCACTTATCAGAGAAGGCACACCATGTGTATTCTTTTGTGATTGGGTTACTTCACTCAGGATGATATTCTACAGATCCATCTATTTCTCCAAGAATTTCATAAATTCATTGTTTTTAATAGTTGAGTAGTATTTCTTACCTTCTTAGTATAACTAGCATTTAGTGACAAAGTGCACTTACCTTGTATAACCTTTAAGATGAAGTGAAATCAATATATTGTTTGTTTGCATGTTTGTTTAGTTTTACTCTTCTGTTTCCCATCAAACTGTACGCACTTTGAAGTAGGACATCTATCTTGCCATTATAATTGTAGTGCCTTATTTGTGTTCAGTATCCCATAATTCCTTCTTTAATCTGTACTCAGGCAAATATCACATGTTCCTCTTCATATGTAAATTCTAGATTTTACTTTTTAATATATGTATATTTACATGGGTGAGGACCATGAAACTAAAAAGGTGACCATGAAAGGACAAAGAAAGGAAAGGAAGTAAAAAGGGGACCACTGTGGGAGAAGGGAGCAAGAGTGGGGATAGGGGATGGGGAAGAAGAAGATGGAAGAGAATAAGCAAAAATAAAATACATATCAAATGCCACAAAGAGAAGCTATGATTTTATATACTAATTAAAAGGGAAATATTGCTGGACCTGGTGGTGCACAACTTTTATCCCAGCACTCAGGAAGCAGAAGCAGGTAGATTTCTGCAAGTTTGAGACCAGCCCGATCTATATACTGAATTCTAGATAGTCAGAGCAATGTAGAGAAACCTGACTTAAAAGCCAAACAAATAAACAACAAAAAAAGCAAAAATAATTATTATTTTTAAAAGTAAAAGTAAAAGGTTAGTACTTCCTCTAGGATTAACAAATACCTTCTAAAAGTATTCAATATATAAAAATCATCACTACATGATCATTTGAAACAGAGTAACAGACTGAGTCTACTTCTCTTAACTTGACTGCCTATGCCTCCATCACCTGCAGCTAAATTCTTTGGGAGAGAAGCTCAGTTTCATTGCTCTTCTTTTGTACTGAAGTCAATCAACTAGCAACACTCAATTAAGAGACTATTTAAATATGAAAACAATATAAATAACACATAGGAGTTAGTTAAATGTCCTCACTCAAACATAAACATTTGTCACCCAGACATGCCTTTAAAACATGACATAATAAGTACATGTCATAGGTTCAACAAATATATATTACCTCTTACAGAGTAAGCATTTTAAATTGATCAAATAGAAGGAAAATGTTTCCATGTTTGGTTCATTTGCCCTGAATATTCATACACCAGTATTTATATATGTTAAAAAGTAATTTCAGCAAATCAACGTCTTTATTCTAAGTATTATAAAATAAAATTACATTAGAATAATACATTATTTTGCATCTCATAAAACAATTAAGAAATTGTCATTATTATCTATTTTTATGACATACAATAGGCTATCAAATATGATTATTCTACAAGTATTACATTGTTATAAAGTTGAGTGTACTGCACTGTTGAAAATGAAAATCATGTAAAAATCTGAACATGGGACATGAGAGATAAGAATTAGCAGGATCACAAATATTTGTGAAATGTTAAAATAAAAAAAGAAAAAGGAACACACCTAAAATGTAAATCAGAGCATAAATTACAAAAATGTCTGAAGACCTGATCTGTAAGGCCAGCTCTGCTACCTATCTCAGAGTGGATGCTCTGAGTGGAGCATTTACCATTAGTGAACACCACATATTTCATTGGAAGAATAGGTATACATTTTTCAGCATGAAGCATGTGAAGGTACTAGGAATTGTGGAGAGAATGTCCAGGAGCCTAACAGACCACATGTGCACACTTCTCTAGAAGAATGGCAAATTGTCATAGTTCCTGGTTCCTGGCTTTTAGGTAATTACTTAGACTTTATGAAACTCATTTTTCTTACCCAATAGTAATATTTATTTCACAGCATTATTGTTTAGATTAATGAACTAATTAAATAAATGAGAATATTATAAAGCCTCTTATTTGCTACACAATGTTTTCAACAAAAACTCATCACCATGTTATTCTAAATACAATTTTCTAGGTGATAATAAATGTACAATATCAAATTTTTGAAGGCGTTGATCTCACCTTGGTGGCAGGAAAACTTTCTGATTCAAGAATTATCCATGAGCAAAAATACTGTCACAAGAATTAAGGAAACCAGGTGTATAACATGGAAATAAGATAGATATTGAAGAGAAACAAAAGGTCAGACAGCATCCATGTCTTACCCCAAACTCTAGTAACACAGAATATCCTCCACTTGGAAAAAGGGTGGGAAAGGAACAAATGATGTGGTCTCAGAGCCAATTCTGTATCTGGCAAGCCAGACTCAGTGTCAGAAGAGTCACATCTTCAAACTCCAAGATGGTACCAAGACACTGACTCCTTAATTGGGCAATATTCCACAACTCAAACTCATAGGTCTCAGATTCACATTTGGTCTCCAGGAATGCCCCACCACTATATTGAATCCAGGGGCTTCAAGTCTTATCTACCCCTAACAAAAAGCCAATTATTCAGTCCTCAAGCCAGTACCTATAGACTCAAGCTTCAAAGA
>JADRCD010224016.1:0-14910 GCA_019843815.1 Montemys delectorum | reverse complement strand
AGCACTCATACATGCACATACACACACACACATGCACACCACACACACTTGCAAAACAATAACAATCTACAAACCCAAATTAAAAACTATCAGTGGTATAAAAATCAGTAAATCCCACCATGACTGAGACCAAGAACAAGGCTGTCTCACATTTCTTGGATTCAATATTGTACTAGATACCCTCCATACTGTATTGCCTAAAGAAAAATTTCCTACAAATATGGCTGATCTCTATTCCTGGATAACATAATTGCCTATGTAAAAATATCAAATTCACAAATATGTTATTAGAGGTGAAATGAGGTCAACAAGAACGCAGAATATAAGGTTCCATATTATCATATACTAAAAATGTACAATTAACATATATTTGCCTTAAAAATCCAAAGAAAATGAAAAAGAGAATATGTTGTGCAGTCAGCATGTATAATACCTATGACTTGAAAAAAACTAAATTATTTCACTTAAGGCACTGACAAGAGTTGGCAAGGCTGTGCAACAATGGGACTCTCTTCTTCACTGCTGAAGGAAATAAAAACTGATTTAATCATTTGCAAAATAGTTCATAAATAATTATAAAGTTCAATAGTCACTTACCATATAACCAAGAAATCTTGCTGCCAAGTATTTAGCTTAGTGAAATAAACCTTATATTCATGAACACAAACAAACAGTACACAAATATTTATAGCACATCAATTCACAAATGTTGATTAGAAACATCTGTGACAAGACTTAATTAAACTGTAGGACTTTCTACTTTAAAAAAATTCTTAATTTTTACTTGTTACTACTTATTCTTTATCCTAATAATAGAATATAATTTGCTCCAGAACAAAAAGGTCTTCTCTGTTCTCTTTCATGTAGGTTTCTGAGTACCTAACAGGAACAATAAATATTTAGAGTACAAATTATATAAAAACAACAATTTAGGTTTATTTTTCTGACTGTACATGCAGGGGAAAACTTCAGCCACCATATGTATACATAGGCCCGTAGTTGGTTATGACTCTCAACTGACTGTTTGACAAATCAAGTAAACAGCAAAGAACCTGCTGTATATTGTGTTGCTAAACTACAACATTCCTGTGGTAGGAGAGATAGTAGATGCACTTTCACTTTAAAATATTTTTATTGGGCATTTTCTTTATTTACATTTCAAATGTTATCCCCTTTCCCAGTCCCCCTCCCAGAAATCCCCATCCCATCCTCTCTCCCCTGCTTCTATGAGAATGTTCCTCTACTCACCCACCCACTCCCACCTCCCTGCCCTTGATTCCATCTACATTGGGGCATCTATCAAGCCTTTTTAGAACCAAGGACCTCTCCTCCCAATGATGCCTAACAAGGCCATCATCTGCCACATATACAGCTGGAGCCACGTGTACTTCTTGGTTGATGGCTTAGTCCCTGGGAGCTCTGGGAGGTCTGGTTGGTTGATATTGTTCTTCCCATAGGATTGCAAAATCCTTCAACTCCTTCTCTAACTCCTTTCTCTAACCTTCAACTCCTTTCTCTAACTCCTCTATTGGGGACCTTAGACTGAAACTGGGACAGAGCCCTATCATTAGTCAAGGAATATCCGTATTATGTGAGGGCGGATAGAAAACAAAAAACATAAAGAGGATAACATACAGCAAAACAGACTGAAAACAAGAGTAAAGAAATTATAACATTTGCTACCATTTATATGCATAACTGCAAAGTTTCAAAAGTCTTTTGTTATGTTTATTCAGAAAAATTAACTTCTTTGTTTAATACATACACAGAGAGAGAGAGAGTGAGTAAGAGAGAGTAAGAGAGAGAGAGAGAGAGCCTAATATAATTTACTCAAGGTAACACAGTAAATAATCTGATTACCAAGTCTGAGTTTAATCCAAAGAGAAGAATGATAAAAAGTAATTTCAGAATGGAGAGAGCATAATGCAGGCAGCCATCAAACAGCATAGTCTCTATAAGAGACTATTAAAAAGTCCAAGAAGTACTTAAAGCAAGCAGACTAGATAGGAATTAGACAAGTAAGAATACCACATACCAGAAGCTTGACCTTTGCCTTAAGGCAAGAGCAAGCTATTAAGAGCTGCACCAGTTGAGTAGCAAGGTCAAATTTGAACTTTGCATGAATTCTCCAGGTGTGGTCTGAAGTAGAGACTTAAATAACGAGATTTTAGGCTTAGCAACATCTTGGAACACAATTGCCACAGTCTTGGTAAATGATTATTATACCAATGGCAAAATTCAAGAAGGAATTTTAAAGTTCGCCACACCCTATTTTATAATCTATAAATAAAGGTTTATGATATTATAACTTATAACCAAAGTCATACTTACTACTCTAAGTGACATCCGAATATATAATTTATAAATGAAAATAACAATAGAGGCAGTCTTTGCGAATTGTTGGAAAAATCAAGTATGTGTGATTTAACACAGTGTTGCCGCTGCATTAATGATAAATGCTTTACTGTGACAATTACTATGATTAGTATCTTTGGATATAAATGCACATAGGAGGAATTTCAGAAAATCCTCACATTTTGAGATTAAATGACTGCATAGACAGCAGTAACATTCACTGGGATAGGAAATAAAGAGGTAATTTTACAGGGTGAGAGAAGGAGTTCTTTTTTAAACAAGTAGCATATGATAACCTATGTAGTCCAGGAGAGTTTAAATTAGAGCTAATGCTATAAACACAAAAAAGAGAAACACAGAATACACAGAATGAGAATGGAAAATCCTATGAAAGAAAATCACAAGAGAAAAGATGAGACACCAAGGAAACAATTTCCAACAGTGAAATAGCCACGGTGTCAAGTGCAAGATAAGTTAAGACAGTGGGGACAATGTGCCCACTAAGTTTAATAACATCAAGTGATCTATACAATAGTGAAAAGCCAATTAACAAATACTGTAAAGTTAAATGTTGGCTGTTTCCACAAGACATCCTCACTTCACATTGTAATGATAGTATGTGTCTAAAATATCATGGGGAAGCATGTAAACATGAACACAGTGTACCATACACCTATAGAGGAAGTAATCCCAGACATAGTTCCTAGTTTTATTAGCAGTTTCAAGAAACTAAAATTTAATTTTGTGAAACAATGTAATACAAATCAAAAGAATTAAAATATATTCATGTATGCTTCACTTATGCTGAAACTGAAGTAATATATTTGATAAGAAACTGCAAGCTTTGTGTTCTGCTATATTAACTTCTCTTCTTTTTCTTTTCAGCACTTCCCTGTATAGCCCTGGTTGTCCTGGAATTCACTCTGTAGACCAGGCTGGCCTTGAACTCACAAATCCACCTGTTTGTGCCTCCTGAGTGCTGAGATTTAAGATAATCCCTGTCTTCTGAATGTTTCCTCAAACAAAAACTTCGTGCTTCATGAAGCACAGCTTATAGTCTACCAAAACCTTAGCTAAAAACAAAAACAAGAAGTTACTATATAGGCTGCAAACCTATTCAAAAAGAAGAGTTATTTAAATTTAAAATTTTTGAAATGTGCCTACAGAAAAGACTTCCTGAATAGAACACTTGACATAGCACAGACTCTAAGAACAATTAATGAATGGGACCTAATGAAACCGAAAGGCTTCTGTATGGAAGACACCATAATTTGGACAAAGCAACTGACTACAGAATGGAAAAGACTTTTTTTTTAAACCAACTACACCTATACTATGTGACAAATATCTAAAGTATATGAAGAATTAAAAAAATCCTGGACATAAAACAATTTAAAAATTAAGTACAGATCTCAGAAGAGGGTTCTCAAAAGATGAAACAGAAATGGCTGAGAAACATAGTGAAATGTTCAACATCCTTAGTCATCAGGGACATGCAAATCAGAACTACTTTGAGATTTCACATTACAGTAGTCAGAATGGCCAAGATCAATAAAATAAATGACAGCTCATTCTGACAAGGATGTGGAGGAACAGAAACACTTATCCATCACTAGTATGTGTACAACCGCTATGAAAATCAGTATGGTGGTTCTTCATATACAACAAGATCCAGCTACAGCACTCTTAAGCATATCTCATGACCTTTACATCCAACTACAGAGATGCTTGCTCATCCATATTCATTATTGTTCTGTTCATAAAAGCCAGAAACTGGAAACAGTCTAGATGTCCATGAACAGACAAATGGATAAAAAGAATGTGGTACAATTATACTATGTAATATTACTCAACTGTTTTTAAAAAATCAAGAAATTCACAGGTAAATGGAAGGAGCTAGAAAAAAATCTTTATCCTATATTAAACAGTATTAGGAAGGTTGAGAAATGCTAGACTACAGAAGGGAGAGCAAAACCTAAGGACCATTTGAGAGGTCATATGGAAACCTAATACAGCTTCTCTGCAGCTACGACAAATACTCAGAGAGACAAAGTCCCACCGTGGCAGAAACAGGTTAATCAAGTTGTTGGCCAAAGGGGCCACAGGGAAATCCCCAAACCAAGCTATTGCCAAGGCTACTAGATGCTCTCCATAAACTAATGGTAAGACCCGATTGCTGTTTTTCACAATTTAAACTTTCAATTTGTACTGATATTTAAGTCTTTAATCCATTGCTAAACATACATCCTACTACTTCTATTTATAAGAGTTATTGTCACTATAACTCATATAAAATAACTTTGCTTCTGATTTCTCTACCGTTCATTTAGACTGCCTCTTTCCTTTTACGTCATGTTATAATGAATTTACATTACTATTGCTATTATTTAAAAGGTTAATTAAAATACCAGTTCCATTAGAAAACATAAAATTAATTGGTTTTCTTTCAATTTGGTTGGAATATTTTTGATGTTTTATTTTTAATATATTAATTTTAGGATTCATTTGTAAAATTCCACTAAACATTGGAAGAGGAAAATTCTTTTAAAAATCATTTATTTATTTATTTATTTTAAACTCCAGATTTTATTCTCCTCCTGGTCCACCCTCCGACTGTTGGACATCCCATACATCTTCCCAGTCAGTCTGTCTCCAAGAGGATGTCCCCGCCCCCCCATCCCCTGATCTCTAAACTACCTGGGGCCTCCAGTCTCTTGAGGGTTAGGTGCATCTTCTCTGACTAAACCTAGATCCTGCAATCCTCTGCTGTATATGTGTTGGGGCCTCATATCAGCTGGTGTATGCTGCCTGTTTGGTGGTCCAGTGTCTGAGAGATCTCAGAGGTCCAGGTTAATTGAGACTGTTGGTCCTCCTACAGGGTCGCCCTCCTCCTCAGCTCCTTCCAGCTTTCCCCTAATTCAACCGCAGGGGTCGGCAGCTTCTGTCCATTGGTTGGATGCAAATATCTGCATCTGACTCTTTCAGCTGCTTGTTGAGTCTTTTAGAGGGCAGTCATGATAGGTCCCTTTTTGTGAGTGCTCCATAACCTCATTAATAGTGTCAGGTCCACGGTGTTCATAGCAGCCTTGTTTGTGATAGCCAGAAGCTGGAAACAACCCAGATGTCCCACGGCAGAAGAAGGCATAGAGAAAATGTGGTTCATTTACATAATAGAATACTACTTAGCTATTAAGAAAGAGAACATTCTGAATTTTGCAAGCAAATGGATGGAACTAGAAAATATCATCCTGAGTGAGGTAACTCAGACCCAAAAAGACATGCCTGGTGTGTACTCACTATTAAGTGGATATTAGAAAAAAAAAAAAATTTAAAAAAAGTCCAGAATACTCAAGATATAGTCCACAGAACTCAAAAAGTTCAACAAGCTGAAGTGCCCAAGTGAGGATGCCTCAGTCCCACTAGGGAGAGAAGAAAGAAACTGCAAGGGGGAAGGGACCAGGAAGAAAAGGGGATGTGGGGGGTGTGGGGGCGAGGAGAACATGATCTGGTATTGGGTAGGGGAAAAGGACAGAAGCCCTGAAGGCCAGCAGAAAGAATGGAAACAGACAACCTTGGGAGGTAAGAAGTTGGGGGGACCCTCCAGAATGTACCAGAGACCTGGGAGGTGAGAGATTCTCAGGACTCAAAGGGAGGGACCTAAGATGAAATGCCCTACGTTGGGAAAAGGGATCTTGTAGAGTCCACTTCCAGCAGAAAGACAGGGTATCAACTGAGGGATGGGGTTGCCATCCCACGATCAAAACCCTGACCCATAATTGTTCTTGTCTGAAAGAACTGCAGGGATGGAAATGTAAAGGAGCCCGAGGAAAAGGAAGTCCAAGGACAGGCCCAAAGTGGGATCAAGCTCAAGGGGAGGCTGCAAGACCTGACACTGTTACTGGGGAAAATTCTTATTGGAGTTGTTTGAAATAACATGTAAATTTTAAGAGATCATTAAACTCTGAGGTTTATATGGAGAGCTTTAATTCTCAATCCATAGATTATTCCTACAAAGCATGTCATTATTGATGATAACTTTCTTATCTTATCCCTCTTCACTTCTCAATGAACAATGCTTAAGTGACATTATAATCTGACAAGTAGATATTTAAGTCATTTATTCCATCAAACTGGCCACTAACATCTTTTCTCTCCAGGAAAACTCTCCTTCACTTTACTCTGGCTAGTGATTCTCATGTGTATACTTTACACTTGATACTAACAATAATTACAATAAGTGTAATTCCTTCAGGTTTGCTTTTCTGAAATTTACTTCACAACTGTCCTTTAACTCTATCACAATTCCCAACAAAGTCAAATTAAAGGGTATGTTTATTGTGTAGTAATTCCTGAGGCTTACTTTCAATTTCAAAATTGGCCAATTTTAGATGATATGGTCATCCCAAGTGACCAATATTCAATTAACTTTTATATTGTATTTTCCAAACCATCCAACTGCCACCCCTTTAACATGTACTTTCCCTTGAGATATATAATCTTGTGTGTATCCTGATCTGTCTTCATGTTCCTTTTACGTTGTGGTACATATTGTTAAAACTGAATTCATGACACATATTCTCAGCCAAACAGAGGATCTGCTAGTAAATTTATCTTCTCCTTATATAATATTAACAAACAGTTGTTTTTAGACACTGTCACCAGTGACTCAAAACTGAAACACAATAGAGACAAGTGCAGTAAGCTGTATGATCTCCAAGATTTTAACTCTGAACACACATCCTAAACTATGTTGTAGAAAAGGACTGGACTGGCCTCAGGAGATCCATAGTGACCAAGGACAGAGAGATCCACATTCCTTCCAGTCTACTTCCCCACCTGGGCCAGAACAGGGACACCTACCCAAACAGGACAGCCTGCAAGCTTCCCAGGAGGTCTACATTAACCAAAGGCACAGGAGGTCTGCAGTAACAAGGTACACAGGAGGCCCATTCTAACCAGAGACAACACTGCCTGTCTCTAAGGAGAACAATCCTAACTCAGGTCACATACTTGTCTCAGAGAAGACTGGCTCCAGGCAGAAACACCCAGGCCAGTTAATACCAGTGAGAACCAGATGGCCAGAGGCAAGTGCAAGATCTTAAGCAATAGTACCCAATGCAATTTGGCACCATCAGAACCCCGATCTCTCAACATAGAAAGGCCTGGCTACCCTAAATCACATTGAAAAGCAAGAAAATGACCTAAAATAAATCTCATAAAAATAATAGAGACCTTTTAGGAGGATATAAATAACTCTCTTGAAGAAATACAGGAAAACACAGACAAACATGTAGAAACCCTAAAAGAAGAAATAAATAAATTCTTTAAAGAAATACACAAAACTACAATCAAGTAGGTGAACAAAACAGTCCAAGAAGTAAAAACGGAAATAGAAACAATAAAGAAAACACAAAGGGAAGCAACCCTGGATATGGACAACTTAAGGAAAGAGATCAGGAGCTACAGATACAAGCATACCAGCAGAATATAAGAGATAGAAGAAAGAATCTCAGGCATAGAAGATACGATAGAAAATATTGACACATTGATCAAATAAAAGACAAAGTATAAAAAGCTCCTACTCCAAAATATCCAGGAAAATCAGGACACAATGGAAAGATCAAACCTAAGAATAATAGGAATAGAAGCTGATGAAGAATCCCAGTTCAAAGGGCCAGAAAACATCTTCAACAAGATCATAGAAGAAAATTTCCCTAACCTAAAGAAATAGATGGCCATAAATGGACAAGAAGCCTACAGAATACCAAATAGATTGGACCAGAAAAGAAAATCTTCTTGTCACATAATAATCAAAAACTAAATGCATAGAACAAAAAAAGGATATTAAAACATGTAAGGGAAAAAGGTCAAGTAGCATATAAAGGTAGACCTACCAGAATTAGGTCTACCTGGTCTGGCCTCAGTGGGAGAAGATACACTCAATCCTGGAGAGACTTGAGGTGCTAGGGAAGGGGAAGGCCTGGTGGGGTGGGGAGGTAAGTGGTGGGATGAGGGACTGTGGGAGGAGGGACCAATGGGGGCAATAACTGGGATATAAATAAATAAAATATAATACAAATGTAAAAAATAAATAAAGGACTGTTACAACATATGGTTAAAAAAACAGAACTTAGAAGAACAGGGAATGAATTTAGAATGGTAAAGCTAGAATTACAGAATGGAATATTAGAATAGAAACACTGGAAAAGAAAAATGTTCCATAAATCTGTGAAGGATCACACTGGGCCACTAGGCTATATGTAAAACTGTACACACACATGATAAGACTCTATAGAAATGGATAAAGATCATTTACTGAAAACTTACTGCAAAGAAATAACACAGTCCTAAAGTAGAGGGTATTCCAGGTCTGCCTTTACAACACTTAAAGCCACCTTGTGGCTATGATGAAATAGCCCCTTCTATACACACCCAGTTACTAAAATCAATGAACTGAAATAGACTATAATATACATAATTGGAAAATGGGCACCCAAAATTGGAGAACCCTATGAAAGACTTAAGTGAACAGCTTCGCTCTGAGGTATGCCATGATTTTCAAGATACAGGGTTCAGAGATATTCAAGCTATGATCAGAACAGCACTGATGATCTACATCATAGGTACTTTCAGTGAGTCATGTCTGAAAAAGAGGGTTAAATTACTATTACATTATGCCTTCCCTAGTGAAGCTTTAAAGTAAACCCCAAAGAGCAATCAGTTCTACACATATTACAAATCAACAATTTTTAATAATAAGAAAATAATTTCCTTTGGAGAGACAGGGTCTTCCTCTCTTACAAGGCTTGCACTAGACCCCTCAACTGAGCAATCTTCCTATCTTAACCACTCAAGTAACTGGGACTACAGTTATAAGCTGCCACATCTGTCTTGTTTAAATGATGCCACATCAGCCCTTATCATTATTCTTTTCTTATATCTAGAAAAAGCTTTGGGCATGCCCAGACAGAACATGTTTGATAAATAGAGGAAAAGAAATAAAATTCAAAAAACAGATGTGATCCATTCTATACTGTTGTTACTAGAAAGCAATTAATTCTTTATGACTAGAGACCTGGGAGACTTTGTCATAAACTATTTATCTGAGTGAGGACTCAAAGTGCAGAAAATAATTTATTCTAAATATGTGGATATTTGAGTAAAAAAGCCAATTCCAAACAAGAAGTATAAAGAAAGGCACCCCATTCAATAATGATAGGAAAACAAAATAGCATAAAATTTAGACAACCTGAATTGATTCTCTAAGAAACACATAACCTTGGTCCAACAGGTCCTCTTCAGAGAAATTTTTCCAAAAGATATCATTTGAAGAATATTTTCTGTATTAAGATGTTTTCAACAATACCATTTGAATAATACAAGTAAACGATAATCTTTGTACATAATCAATTCAACATTAAGGAATCAGGCTTCTGGTAAATAGCCATTTGCTGTGTTTGCAAAAATTTAATGACATAAAATTAACTGCAATGATGCTTAGGTTCTTAAAGCAATATATTAAAGTATATTTATAGCACAAATCAAATATAATCCCAAACTAGGCATAGAGAATATAACCAACTTAATATTATTTACTTCAAACTAGGGAAAATGATAGGTCTGTGTTTCATTTTCTGCTTCTAAAAATTATCTATATATTCTATGCTTATTACTTTCAGCATTGGCTGCTTTTGTAATCAGGAAAGGAAAAGATAAATTTAGGATATAAAAAATATTATGTGAATGATAACAGCTTAAATAGCCCAGGGATGTCGTTTCATTTTTTCTTATTGGCTAAAATTTTATCATAAGTATTTAAATAGAAAGATTTGCTTTTACCTCACACAAGTGTTCTGCTGCATCAATAATGCATTTCTACATAAGAATATTTAATATCAGTTTTTTTGGAGAGAAAAATCACTTTTTCATAAAGGTGCCAGGACATTTAGTTTCTATCAACTCTTTCAAATGTACTATTTAACTAACAACTACTTTTGCAGGGCTAATATATCAGTCCTGTAATACAGAAGTGCATGTTCCAAGCTTTTATCTCTTCCTCAAAACATCAAAGCAAATAACCCCAGAGCTAGCCCTGCATGTACAGTACATTTGATTCTTTGATTTTTAAAATTCATTTAATGGAGTCTGCCTGTGATGACTAATATTTTCTTGTCTGCTAGTACCAAACACCAAATAAGGTTCCTGAGATTACATTCGTGAAGCTCCCATTTTAACGGAAATTGGAGAGATATGGAAAGAGATTATAGGAAGAGATATTGTAAAAGCAGACCTCACAAGTCAAACTTAATAGCAAAACCATTCTCTTTCATGTAAGCAACCATGAAAACAAATATCCTGTGAGCTAGGGATATATGCTATATCTCTCTAGTAGATCTTTTTGCTTTCTTGAGACAGATTTCCATAACTTCATAATGTGGTTAGAGTTGATGAGACAGTGGCCGTAGAAAGATAATGAATTAATAAAGCATCAGGCTCAGAAAACTAGATGAACACATCTAAGGCTTCAGATTGTAACAAGCGTATGATAGTATTGTTTACATAGTTAAAACACAGAGAGGCAAATTAAATATCAGCTCTGACAACTTTAAAATAAGTATTCATAAACATACCCAATTCTCTTATGAAAAGAACCCCTTAGAACACATCCATGACATTCTATTATTGAATTCCTAGAAAAGATTGCCATATTATGGTTCTGACATTTCATTTCAAAGAATAAAATGGAAATTCTAAAAGCAAATTAGAAGAGCAAACAAAAATATTCAAAATGCATGAGAAACTTTCCCAACAGTCTGCGTCAGATAGCACAACTGAAGAAACTGACTTCTTCCAAATTTCAAATAAGCATGTCCTAGCCCCCTTACTAACTAATAAAAACTATATACAGGCAATGTTCATGGAGACTGAAGTGAATAAGAAACATGAGCTAATCCTAATTTGGCCCAACACCTAAGAAATACCGTGAGTCCAGGATCTAGGTCTCTAACAATCAAATAAAAAATAACCAGTCCCTTTTCTAGCACTTATGTCTTCTTAGACCCAAGAGGCAAGCTGAAGAATATAAACTATGAGCACTGGATCCCCAATGGAGGAGTTACATAAAGGACAGAAGGAGCTGTTTGCAATCCCATAGGAAGAACAACAATATCAACCAACCAGATCCCCCAGAGCTCCTAGGGACTAAACCACCAACCAAAGAGTACACATGGAGGGTCCTGTGGCTCCAGCCACATATGTAGCAGAGGATGGCCTTGTTGGGTATCAATGGGAGGAGAGGAACTTGGTCCTGTGAAGGCTTGATGCCCCAGTATAGGGGAATGCCAGGGCCGGGAGGTGGGTGTAGGTGGGTGAGTTGGGGAGTACTCTCATAGAAGCAAGGGGAGGGGGATGGAATAGGGAGTTTGTGGAGGGGAAATCAGGAAGGGGGATAACATTTGAAATGTAAATAAAGAAAATATCCATTAAAAATATAAGAGAAAAAAACAAGTGCTGAGAAATGGAGTGTTTGTATAGTACACACACTGAGTCTGGTTCTCAGCCCTACAAAAAGTCTACCATAGGAAATATAAAATCTCAAATGCTCTTTAAAAAATGACAAATATGTATAAACGTTACAAACATTTACAGATACCTTCTCATTCTCATAAGAAAAGACACAAGCTATTAGTGTTACTAGTCTGACAATAATTGCTTGATGAATTATATAAAAATTGAAATTTATGAAAATGATAGTTAATAAAACATGCTTTGGAAAGGCTTTTCCAAGGAATGAAAAATGATTAATTTAAAGTGTAATTTCCCAGCTAATCATCAGACAAAAGGCATTCAACAACTGAAGGGATTGTCACTGGCTGCCACATTGTCAGGAACACCAAAAGAAAAAATCAAGTTCACTTTGCTTTTCTTTCTTTTAAGCAACAGTGTCTTGTTTAGACACATTCCTTCACCCTCCTCACTCCCGCATTCCCCTTTGCACTCTATCACCCCACAATGTGAACTGCTTGCATTAAAAATCATATTTAATAAAAAAGAATATAAGCTATGTAAGAAAGGAAAGTGTGGTCCTTTTTATGGATGTGGATATCCTGGCACATTTATACAGCATTTAAGAAAGTTTTCCTTCATTGGTATAAACTGCCTGCATAATAGTTGTTTGCTTTTCAGAGGAGTGTGTATGTGTCAAACCTAACTTACCAAGCTGAGTTAGCAACAGCAACAGAAGAAGAGGATATATGCCTACTCCCTGGTATAAAGTGATGCTTGCGGGAAGCCAATAGAGATTTTGGAAAAGTATTTTGAAGATTACTGATTATTTTGTGGCATAATCCTAGAGTCAGGTGAGCCATGGCCAAAATGGAGAATATACATGATTTTGCCATGGAAACTGCCAAGAGACTTGGTAAGGTAAGATTAAGTAGAAACAAGAAGCCAGGTAAGATTAGATTAGGTAAGATTAGATTAGCCAGGTAAGGTAAGATTAGGTAGAAGCAACTATAAGCCAGGACTTATAGTTGCTCTGGGTGTAGGAGTCTGTGTGTGAACTTCAGCTCTTTTCTTACCTTCCTCATATGCTGAAACTCTAAAGTGTCATATTTACCAGTATGCAAGTACCTTTCTATATTCAGTTCCCACCAGATAGCCTCTAAAACTTCAAAAAAATGTGGCATATTCCTTAGTGCTGTGTTTGTGGTGTTTTAGAGAATTGTGACAATTAGTTGAAAAGTGCACTGTCCCTCCTTCTTCTGCTGAGGCTGAGAGACCAAACCTATTCTATCTTGGAACTGACCTCTATCTAAAATAAATAAATAAATAAATAAATAAATAAAATCTTGGAACTGACCTCTATCTAAAATAAATAAATAAATAAATAAATAAATAAAATAAAAAAGCACTTGACCTGCAGCTGAACCCAAGCTGCACCCAAGTACCAGGAAGGACCCCAGCTTGTCCTTGGCCTATACCGCAGAGTTACTCCCTAGCTACTTCCTAGCAACAGTTAATCAAAGATCAGTCTGATTGCTTCAGATGTACTTTCAGACCGTTTGTGATTCTTCAATCTTGCTTCAGGACACCCACCAGTTGGCTTACAATTGTCATTCTATTAGATACTTGCCAGGCTGGACACCCCCCCCCCCACTTACTCCCATTCCCTGTAAAACCTTATCCTGCTGAGGGTTCAGGCTGCTCCACCTTCCCATCCTGATATGTCATAATAAAGAGACCCTAAAGCAATTAAATTGGAAACAGCTCCTTGCTGGTATTTTGAGGTTCACAAATGCTTCCTGGCACAATAAGGCTAATATGCCAGGAACAGCATAGTGTCAAGGAAGGGTCCATGAGTACCTGAACTCCAGACACTTCCAGGCCCCAATACATGAATCAAGCCGTAACTGAAAAGCACAGGGGAGATACACACAGCATTGACTGACTCAGAGAGAAAGCTAGCAAGCACCTCACTTTCTCCCTGGTATTGTAGATAAGGATGATCTGAGGAAAGAAGGGTGGTACTTTTCATGGCCAGGCTTCCATATGCTTACAAGAACCATAGAATCACTATGCCTGTACAATTTGAGCAGTCTGCTCATTTGTAACTGTCTGAATGGGGGAAAGTGGCAATATTTATAAGAATTAGACCTTGCTAATGTTTATTTAGTGCATGTGTACTTTATCACTCTATTTTTATCAAAATTCTCTAATGAAAAACAAGTTTTCAAAAGTATCATGAATCACTGGCAGTTAGAAAGTAAACCTGAAGAAATCAAGATTAAAGCAGATTAATATATTTATAGAATTTAAACATGGACAAAAAAATTTACAAGGTTTCCCAGAATCACTAGATAATAAAATAGCTTTGAATTCCCAAGTACAAACACTTTATGGAAGATACTCTGTTGTAAGAGTTGTACAACCTTAAAAATATGAACATCCCGCTAAATAAGAGAAGAGTTTTTTTCTGAGGTGGGGCCTATGAGAAATATCTTTCTGGATCTTGACAGAGATGATGTAACAGCATCCTAGATACAGAAAGGAGCAGGCACTTCCAGTGTTTCCTTATGGCGTCCCACAAAGAAGATTCACATAGAAGGATTTAATCAGTAAACAACCCACTTTTTCTTAGATAAAAGTTTGCATTAATTCATTCCCATCAGGAAACACAAGTCAACATTTTACCCACACTACTCACTGTCTCTGCTACAGCTAGAGGTTTAACAGCTGTTAAAGAACACAAACTAGGATCCTTCTCTAAGATGGCCCACATTTCCCTCACCTGTAATTCTTTCACATTTTCAACAGTAAAGTTGAACCAGACTCGGAAGCGAGGATTACAGGTGTCCGGCCTAATGAACAGATCATACTCAAAATCAGAGACTTGCTCAACCCGGCCGAGGTTACCTATAAAAGAACATAAAAGAATTCTTTTAATAGAAGTTCATGCATCTCAACCATATTATAAGCTCTGATACTAGTCTCAATCTTTTAGAATGGTCTCAACAGTCATGGTCTTGACGCAGGCAACTCTGAGTGTAGCTCAAG
>JADRCD010224015.1:7402-18432 GCA_019843815.1 Montemys delectorum | reverse complement strand
TGGGGTTTTAGGTGTATGCCTTTGTACCCATTTTTGCGATGCTGCATATTGAACCCAGGGCCTTGTGCCAACTGGGTGAGTACTTTATCAAACGACCCACAGCACCAGTTCCCACAAACTCATAGTCTAGACCAGTGGTTCTCAACCTGTGGGTCATGGCCCTGTAAGAGGTCTAATGACCCTTTCACAGGGATTGCCTAAGACAATTAGAAAATACAGATATTTACATTATGATTCATAACAGTAGCAAACTTACGGTTATGAAGTAGCAACAAAAATAACTTTATGATTAGGGGTCGCCACGACACGAGAAACTGCATTAAAGCGTCACAGCATTAGGAACGTTGAAAACCTCTGTTCTAGTTGACAGTTAGGGAGAGAGTTTCTCTGGTGGGGAGGAATGAAGGTCTGTAGTGAAGGAGCTACTGGATAATTCAAACCAGAGGAGTGGGTGGAAGGTACGTGACAATGGGTGTGGATTGGGAAGAGAGGCATGAATAAACACATACAGAGGAATAGTCAGGGTGTAAGTGTGGTAAGAACATTGGGATCTTGTCCCTGTGTGGTGTTGGGATGGCTCTTGCAAGCTTGGGGGACATCATGGCTTCTATCCATGAAGAGGAGGAACCTTAACTACTCTGGCAGAGTACTCAGGCCCCAAAGAGAAGCCTGCATAGGATGGGGTTATTCCATAGGACAGAGGACCTAACAGCTGTCTGTGTTCCCCTGAGAGGTTTAGAAGACACCCTCTTTATCCAAGAAACAAGGGCTGCCCCAGTGAAGGGCACACCCACCACAGAAAAGTTCATGCTGACCGTCCTCTTAGGCCAGGGGATGCTGCCGTGGAACTGGGCTTCTAGGTGTCAGCAGGGGTGACAGGGCTCTGCAGGGACCAGATGGTGACATGTAGCTATATCAGAGGCAGGGAGGACATTACTCCCGTGGCAGATAGCAAAACAGCAATGGTGATTAGAGGCCTGTGACCTGCAGAGTGTGGTGTGGTGCCGCTTAATAGAGAGTGGAGATGCTAGCCCATAGGGTTAAAAATTGCAATAAATATATATTTCAATCAGGAAAGTTACCAAGGAAAAGGAGAAAAATCTCTGCTAGGATTTATATCAGTTTCTTTCCCCTCTCTCCGTTCCACAGCCTTCTTTCCCATAAATACTTATTAAAACTCTAATTTAGTTCAAAGCGCTGCTTTGGAAATGAAGATACAAGTACTGTTACCATTGATACAACTTCACATTTATGAATTCTCATGTGTGTTTGCTCACGCGTGAACACACAGCACACCTGTGTTGTGCGAATGCCAGAGGTCAGCCCCTGGCATCATTTCTCAGGAGCTGTGGACCTTGTTCCGCGAGAGGTCCCTCTCTGAGCATGCAGTCCACTCATTAGGCTGGGGATTCTCTTTTTTCTCTCTCTCCAGGGCTGGGATTACAGAAGGGCTACTAAGTCCTTTTTGTGTGTTGTTTGTTTGTTTCACTGATTTACTTGCTTGCTCACTTTAGATCCTGATCACAGCCCCCTCCCTCCTTTCCTCCCAGTTCCACCCTCTCACTCCCCTTTCCCCATTTCCCTTTTCCTTTCTCCTTAGAGAAGGTGACCGCCCCCCCCCCCCCCCACACACACTGGGTACAAACCCACCCTGGCACCTGAAATCTAAGCATATCCTCTCCCACTGAGGCCAGACAAGGCAGCCCAGCCAGTTGTAAACATGGGTTCTGGGGAGTGAACTCAGGTTGTCATGATGGCATGGCAAACACCTTACTGACTGAACCAACTCCTCTGTCTCACTTCATGATTCTGTGTCAACTACACTACTAAGTATTATTAGTGTCATTTTACTAATGCCATTTTATGGATGATGGAGCCAAAAAGTCAACAGAGGCCCCATCACTTGCCCATGCCAACACAGCTAGTAAGCCACACATGCGTGTCTTCTCACCCAGATCAACCATGTTCTATGAAGGCATGATGCCTTTGGGGAAAGTCATTCCTGCTTGGAGCAATCTGAGCTGATGGATGTTAGCCTGGTCATTCGCATCTTCTGCCTTTCCTGGAGGTTGGCCCATCCTGTGGAGATTGGAGTGTTTACCTGATTTCCTGTGTAACCTCAGGAAGGGAATAGTGTGTGTGTGTGTGTGTGTGTGTGTGTGTGTGTGTGTGTGTGTACCCGTGTCAGGGAGTATGTGTGTAAGTCAAAAGATAACTCAAGAGTGTTAGTCCTCTCCTTCTACCTTGTGGGCCCTAGGGATTGAATTCAAGCCATCAGGTTTTGTGGCAACCATCCCTACCTGCTGAGCCACCTCTCTGACCCTATTGAGATTTTTCTTGTAATGGAACATTTATTGGAACACAAATTTCTGCTACAATCATCTCCCTTTGACTTTATGGATAGAATAAACTGGAGTGGTGTGTTGGGCATCCAGGAGGGCTCCACGGCTGATTGCTGTGATCCTGGAGTGTCTACAGGGGGCGCTAAAGCTCTTCAGTCAGGTGATATCTAGCAAGGATCTAGGGATGGAATGAGAGAACAAAGGAGCAGAGGCACTGCACCTTAACTGGCAGACATTTCCCCAGTGCGGAAGATTTAGAGGGTTAGCCCAGGCTCCTCCCAAGCCTTCATCATCAGAGATACAGTTCTTCCATGAACTTACTGGCTTAGTGCTTGATCCTAACCTCCTCCACCATGGAAGAGAAGTAGGCATGAAGTCCATCCCAAGCCAAGAAGCTATTTTCAATTGATATCTGCTGGGAGAGGAAACATCTGTCTTGATTTAACAGGAAGATTGATATTCTTGAGGTGAATGTGATCATTATCTTTTAGGGATGTTGGAGACTGGATTACAACCAAGGAATAAAAGTAAAGCCACAAATACGAATTACAACCTTTGGAGGGAACATGTAGCCCCTGAAAGCATGTGGAATGAAGAATATTGGCATGCTCCAAAGTAATTATTATCTTTAGGAAATCTGCTTATAGAACCAAGCACTTGAAGTAGTAGGGCCTACCTCTGTTGATAGACATGGTCTTCCCACCTGAAGACTGTGTGTGCTCTTTTGGCTTTGCTGTCCACTGTGTGGAGATGTGAGCCATCAAAGCTAGGTGACTCAAGATTCCAGGCTGGTCTGAACCTGAAGCTTCCATTTCCTTTTGTAACATGGCCATCACAGTTAAAAGATGTGATGGTGGTTTGGGGTTAGGGGACTTATGGCATCTGGTATTAAAAACCACATTGGGAAAGCTTTAGGAAGATATTTTTTGCTAAGCTTGTAGGACCTGCCTAAGCAAGTTCAAGAAATCCAAATGAAGCTTCTCCCCTCGGATGCATTAACAGCTCTAAATGAGAGAGAAAGTCCAATAGAAGCTGCCTGCAAACTTCAGCATTACAAGACCAGAACCAACTTCAGAGCAGAGCCAAGGGGCTAATGTTCCATGGATGCTATCTGCCAGTTTTAAGGGTGTAAGCTTCCAACAAGGAGAGGAGAGGTAAATAGGCTCAGATCAGGGGTTTCTTCTTCAGCGTTTGCTTATTACCACAAAACCATTTTTATGTAAGTGAAGACAGGCTTGCGGAAAACCTGGACTGGGATTTTATTTTACTCTCTGAGAAATGAGACTAGAACTCACCAAGCAAGGGGTCAGGGAGATGGCTTAGTTGGTAAAGTGCTTGCTGTGCAAGTGTAAGGACCCAAGTTCAAATCCTCAGCACCCATGTAAAAGGTGTATTGTGCTCCTGTAATCCCAGTGCTTGGAGGCACACCCAGTCCATCAGATTGGCCTATAATCTATAGGAGATTTTTTTCTTTTTGATTAATGATTGATGTGGGAGGTACTATCTCAATGTGCATGGTACTACCCCTGGGCTGGTGGTTCTGGGATGGACAAGAAAACAGGCCGAGCAAGCTCCGGAGAGGAAGCCAGTAAGCAGCACCCCTCCGCAGCTCCTACTACAGTTCTAGACTCCAGGTTCTGCTTGAGCTCCTGCCCTGGCTTCCATTGATGACAGACTAGAAACTGTAAGGTCCTTTCCTTTCCCCAAACTGCTTTTGGTCAGTGTTTTATCAAAGCAACAGGGAGACAAAGTAGGACACTT
Source organism: Montemys delectorum (assembly GCA_019843815.1). Classification (NCBI taxonomy): domain Eukaryota; kingdom Metazoa; phylum Chordata; class Mammalia; order Rodentia; family Muridae; genus Montemys; species Montemys delectorum. The sequence continues at coordinate 14,329 of JADRCD010224015.1, read as the reverse complement.
ATAAATACCAGAATGACTTCCAGAATAGACTCTTTTAGATTTAGCAGATTTTTCAAACCAGATGCTGCTTTTCTGTCTGATTCCAAAATACGATGTTCTTTTACTGCAGCTGGTAGAACACAATGAAAAGAAAACATACTGAAAGCCAGTAAATGAACAATTTAAATGTTGACCTAAGGAGTACCTTCAAGGCAGCATCTGAGAGACCATCTACACCAATGGCTTCTCTATCATTAAGCTCTGTGTTTGGATAGAAAGACTGATAATGAACCTAGGTGTCTCACAGACTAATTTGTCCTCATGTTTAATGTGAGTCTGAATCACTTGAGGTCTTGTTAAAATGCAAGTTCTGGTTCAGTTGATCTGGACTGGTCCCCAAGATGCTGCAGTCTGGACTAGCTACCAGGTGGTGCTGATGTTGCCAATCCTTGGATCACATTTTGAGCTGTAAGGAGCTGGACAACTTCCCATCATAGAAAGACACTTTTGGAACGCAATTTGTTTGAAATCCCTGATGACCCCACAAATGAGAGTGGGGGGCAAAAGACCATTTAATGACATAACAGTAAAAAATGTGATACAAATAATATAAATAAAAGTGATGTTAGAGTACATGAAGTAATATTCCATTTATTATGAGACAGACACAGAGAAGAGCCATTATGCAAGAGAGTGTAGGGACACCAGCCCATGAGCAAGTTGGCTGGAAGTCCCTTGACTATGTGCATCTTACACGGGGGATGAGGGGAAAAGCTCTTGTTGCAGCTGGGTAGCATCCCTGTGTGTATTATATGTGCCTGCTGTTTACTCGGAGCAAAGACAATTCTACCAGGTGAATTCCTCAACATTTCTTTTGAGGAGAAAATACTCTGATTGCTTAACGAATGTTCAAACATGACAGGCAAAGGTGATTTTAGATGCATATCTATTAACTGCACAAGACATATTGCTGTATTCAGTAAGTGTTTCTGTTTTCCCTCCAAAGCTCTAACAAACTCAAAACACGGACTTGTGGAGGCGTCCAAAAGGCTGGGTCTGCTAGTCAAGGTTCCCTTTCTTCACAGGGCAGCAGATATCACATCCTCTGTGACACTAATCATGTCCCATTCAGCAGACACAGCTCATAGGTTGAAGCCTTGGTGTTCATTGCTGAAGACCACACATTGCTATGGCTTTAGTGTTATGAAGGTTCTGGACTTAATACAAAAGGGTAGAACATGCTTGTAACATACATGCATCAAAGCAACCCTTGCCAACTCTGTAGCTCCTTAGGAGTAAAACATAGATGGCAACCAAAATGCAGTGTGTATCTTTTATTCTAATTCTTGGGATGGGGCTTCAAGGCTAAGGGCTGCTGTTGAACTTACATGACACCCTTTCACACATGAGCCAGACCCTGGCTCACTCCTCCCGGACCCCCTGATCCCCAGAGAGCTGGGCCTAGCCCCTAGTGGCCGAGCAGAGAGCTTGGTGTTCGAAATACTTTTATGTTTATTACTGACCATGGAAGCACCTTGCATTGTACTGTTCTGTTTTACATGTCTGCACTTGTAGCATCTGTATCATGAAATACAGTCTTTGTATTTAGGGATGTCTTCATGAACATGAACAGTATCAATAGCATCACCTGTATGCCTGAGCACAAGCATTCCAGAGTCAGCCTTGACGTTTCCCTTGACTTCTCTCTGCACAGTCAGAGGAGGTGGAAGGTTTCCACCCCACCATACCGTTAAAACTGCAAAGAGCTCCCAGTGACCTTCGTTTAGAGCAGAATTACTAGTGTTACCGTAGGGTTCGGCCCAACGGCCTACGGAATGCTCCTGACATTCTTGGTCCTGTCTTCCCTTGGACTCCTGACACCCGGCAGAAGCTGACTCTCCCAGTGTGAGCCAGCCTGTGGCCTGCCCTGGGTTTAGTTTTAACTTCCTCCTTGTTATCTAAATGTTTCTTCTCTTAAAGTGCCCACTTTCCTTTGTAAGCAACTTGGTTCTCCTGATTTCTTTTTCCTTTCTGTTTCTAATGTCCCCAGAAAACATAATAACTGTTCCTGGGACTACAAATACTTGGGAAGGCTTATCAATGAAGTTGGTAATCACCAAGAGAACAGCTGGTCGTCTGTAGCTCTCTTTAAAGTGTGCACACTTCCTAGCCAGGCGTGTGAACAAGGATGGATTTCAGAACAACACATTTCCAGCACAACATCAGATCTGTCTATTAAAACAAAACCTCAACTTGAAGTTTCATCCCTTGCCCTCAGGAACGTTTATTTGGTGAATGTCACATGGCTTCTGTGTGTTCCTTTTGAGGCTCAGCGTTACTGTGCCGCCCAGGCTAGATTTGAATTCATGATCGTCCTGCCTCAGCCTTCCTATTGCTGGGATTATAGGCTTGCATCACTAGTCGAACCTCTATTATGTGCTATTTTGAGAGGTTTGCTTCAATTCAGATAATTCTTCTAGAGGATGCTATATATCCTATGGTTTGTTGCTCATAGGAACTGAGCCTCGAATAATGACATTTTTTTTGTTGGATTCACATTCTAGATTTTGTATGTATGTATGTATGTATGTATGTATGTATGTATGTATGTATGTATAGACAGGGCCTCCCTGTGTAGCTTCGCTGAATGGGAACTTGCCCCACAGACCACACTGGCCATAAGTTCACCAAAATCCTTGTGCCTTTGCTTCCTAAGTGCAGGAATCACAGACATGAGCTGCTGTGCCTGGCTTAGCAGGGGGCCTGGGTGAGAAGCAGGTACCAGGACGAGCTCAGCTCTGCACAGCACACTGCTCCTCAGTGTCTCTCTGCACACCGAGGCCTTGTGCCACACACAGGTTCTGAGGCCTTTTCTGGTCCCACATGGATATCAGCTGCCATTTGTTGACTTTGGAGACTATTAGCAACTCTTACTTTTGATTTCTCCGACTCTTTGTATTTAGTTCTCACAACAGTTGTTAGTCACTCGGGGCAGAAAGACAATTTTGTGAAACACATCAGGTCCTGCTATAGAGATCTCATTGGTCCATTATGGGGACGGCGGCATGGGGAGTGAGCTGCCTCTTGACTGCATACATTTGACAATTTTTCCTTGGTGGAGCCAATGTATGCTTTCAGGTTTTGCTCCAGAACAGTAAGAAGTGAGGAACAGCCCCCTAGCATGATGTACCCATGCCATATTGTAGAAAACTGGCTCATAGCGCTAACATTGTTATAGGACCAGGTACCCATCGCTGTGTGTAAAGAGTGAATGGTAGCCTACAGCACTTATGGCTCAGGCATATTTGATTTCCATGTATGAAGACAGACAATCCATTCCCGTTTTTCTAAATGTCAAGCTTTAGCTTACAGAACTCCATTTTTTTTAAAGTGTGTGTGTGTGTGTGTGTGTGTGTGTGTGTGCACGCATGGGTGCATATATGTTTGTGCATGCATATGTATATGTGCTTCAGAAATTTTTTAGCCATTACATGGGAGAGAAGAAAAACAGTACTAACATGTAGAAGAAGCAAAAATATATTTGAGAAATTCTAAACAACAGACAAACAACCAAACCCCTCAAAGATTGAAGGGGTGTCATGGAAAGACTTAAGAAGACCCATACCGCACAGTTTCCCTCTGTGGTTCTTCTAAGAGCAGGAAAGACTAGAAAGATTGAGATTCTTTCCCAAAAGAGGGAACTTCAACCTAGAAAAAGTGAAATAATTTCTTCTTGCTAAGATATGATTTACTGATGTAATAAAGTTTAAAAAAAAAAAAAAGATAAATCAGCTTCCCTGGGTAATTCCAGGGCATTTGTAAGCAAATAAGGCTAACCAGGGCCTATCACAGCCTCTAAGTAAAACAGGAAGAGTCCCTGGCTGTTAGAAACTGTCCTGTCAGGTGCAGAATTCCTAACTGGGGGCTTTACCTGCTCAGGGCCAAATGTTCATGGAGAATGAGTTTCACCACTTAAGTCCACCCTCCATGGACATTTGGGAGACGGTATTAAGGAAAGAGAGAGGGGCATGATATCAAACTGTCCTTAATGGAAACTTATATGGAGCCAAGCTGAGTAGTGCTTTCACCTAAAGCAAGTAGAGAAGTTAGTTGAGGCACTTTGACCCTGAAGGAGTCTGGATCTTTTTCTTTCTTTCTTTTTTTTTTTTTTTCAGTCTAGTGTTCATAAATCACCTTTTCTTTTCTTTTCTTTCCTTTCCTTTCCTTTCCTTTCCTTTTCTCTTCTTTTCTTTTCTTTTTCTTTTTGGTCAGGCTATGACTGGGGAACTCGTGGATCTGGGCACAGGAGAAAATGTGAACAGGAAGAGGGAGAAGTCCTTGTGTGAGTAGGTCAGGTCCACCCGGCTGGATCGGGAGATGGCCTTGCCATCTTATTGCCCTGACCCATTTAGGTGAGAAGTAGAAAACTGTTTCTTCTAAGACAGCCCATTTTTCAGTTTGAATAACAGTAGGATTTTGCAAGAGAGCAGACCCCCTATCACCTGCAGCATTTGTAGGATGATCTTTGGCCAAACTTGGGGAGCTATAATAGTTCACAGGATGCTTTCTTTTAAAAAGATTAAAAACATTATAGGTCTGTAAGTTTATAAAAGTTGTAAATTTTTCTTTTTGTAATTAGGCATTCAGAGGTACATGACAGCTCGAAGAACATTGGCAGAGATCCACTGTCAGTTGGTGTGAACACAATCCAGCCTGTCTTTCGATTATTTTGATGTGGATTTGTAAGGCTCAAGTGATCGGGCACTGGGAAACTACAATAGAAATGAACGTTAAGGTGCTTGGATAAAAGAACGGACTCGGAAAAGAAAATGTTGGTGTTGTATTCCCAAGTTTGGTGAAGACATGGACTAAGGCCATCAGAGCAGGGCGGAGAACTTGGTTTTCCCGTCATGACTTCCGGTTGGTTCATAGCTGTGGGAGGGAAGATGTGAAATACTGGATGGATCGTGACTCGGCTTCCAACACCTCACCAGCATACCGTCTGAATGTGGCTCTGCATTCTCCATGCGCAGTGTGCATGGTCTGGCTGGCTTGGGGCTGTGGCAGTGGCTTATAGGATGCTGAGCTGGGAAGCTGGCAGGGCTGAGGGCCAGGCCTTGGGATGCAGGAATTCCTTTGTGGTCACGCCCTCCTATTTGGCTAGCGTTGGGTCACAGAGACTGGCTGCCCTGTCCATATTCTTGCATGGCGGGGTGTTGAGTCTCAGGCAACTTCAGATAATTGCACAGCAGCCATGGCACCGTAGGCAGCGTTTCTTTTTTTTCTTGGGATGGAAAATGGTGAGGATGGCTTCATCAAAAACTGCCTTGAGACCCTTCTGAGTCAGGGCAGAACATTCCAAGTAGCACTGCGCTCCAATCTTAAACACACACACACAGGGAGAGAAAGAGAGAGAGAGAGAAAAAGCCGTGAGTGCCAACCCTCTGGCTTGCAGGTTCCCATGTCTGCTTGTTCTACAGACAGCCTGTTTCCAGCATCCTTTCATTTCTATATATGGAATGCGGCAGTGACATTCAAGTCAAGAGGCTCTTGTGTGTGGGATAAGGTAGTGTCACTAGACCTAAAGAGCATCTCAGAAGCGGCCATCATCAATTATTTTTGATTGGTATGTATCTCTCGGCGACCTGATACCATTTGCTATTATAGTTACTATCAATAAACTTCGAAAAACAAATTTTAAAACACTAAAATACAAAGAAATAAAACTCATAGGAGACATTGATTGATAGAGACACCTTCCTTCTCTGTATATTTTTTATGGTTCAGTGATCTGTATTTTGTATGGGTTAGTGTTTTGTTCTGAATTATTATAACAATTGCCAATTGTTAAAATAAGTTATCGTTATTGATGATCTGTATACCATGTGCATGCAGTGCCAATAGAAGCCAGGAGAGGACATCGATCCCCGAGAGCTAGAGTTACAGACAGTTTTATGTTATGTGGGTGCTGGGAATCGAACCCAGATTCCTTGGGAGAACAGTCAGTGCTTTTAACTACTGAGGCCATCTCTCCAACTCTTTGAAGATTGAAACAAATAATTTCATACTATGGGTTATATGAGAACTAGAAAATCCCATGAGAAATGTAGAAATCCGGGCCAGAAACTGTTGATTCTCATTAAGAAAATCACACGCCAGGGAGGTTGTGCTCGGCTGTCGGCTTTGGTAATGGAGGAGACCCTAGTGTTCTTGTCTCACAAGCTCACATGAGCCAACTATGTGCTGAGGGCCTCTGAATATTAAGAACATCTGGAGAAACACCCGCACTTCCATTTTCCATTTTGAAACTAACTTTGAAAAAGGCAGATCAAATGCGGAAGAAAGAGGTTGCCTGGATATTGGACCTGGAGACTGTGGTGGATGAATGGCTGCGGCAACAGGAGGCAGGAGTGTGAGGGTATTACAGAGGGGAGTCTGTGGGTGGCACGCAGAGTTGCCGGGGGACTGGGAGAAAGCAGCTGTGACTGGCGTCCCCTCTAGAATGGGTGATCTCCTCACCTTCCAAAAATTCACACTGGACTCACTTTCCTACTTTTCTATACCGTCAGAAATTTAGAGTTTTATTTATTGTATATAATTGAAAGAAGCGTTCTGTGGGTCAGTTGGGATAGAGATGTCAGGTGCTTTCATCTGTCACCAGGAAGCTTGTATACTGTGGAATGAAGAAAAACTTGTGGTTTAGCTTAGACAAGAAAGGATGCAGCCCAGGCAAGGTAAAATGAGCATCCAAGCAGAAGGAGAGAGAATTACTTTTAAAATCCTTGTCTCTTAAGGTGTGTGTGTGTGTGTGTGTGTGTGTGTGTATGTGTGTGTGTGTGTGTGTGTGTGTGTGGAATATATGTGTGTGTATGTGAACATATGTATGTGAGTGTGCACGTATGTGTGAATGTGTATATGTGAATGTGTACATGTTTGTGTGAGAGTGTG
>JADRCD010224014.1:4128-19690 GCA_019843815.1 Montemys delectorum | reverse complement strand
TTGCTCAATTTTTACAATTTCTTCAGCAACACATGTAAGTTGGCTTAGCCTGGCTATTTAATAGTTTCTTATGTTTTTCACTTGAGTGTTTTTCTTTCAAGTCTCATCTCCTTACTTGGCTGTTGGTTCCCATACATTCTTGTATTTTAATTCAGGCTTAATTTCTCTATATAACAGCCAAACTCTATTGTAATAATTTTTACAATTATGTTGGTAATCTTGAATACTTTGCATTTCTTCAATTATTTGTGTGTGTGTGTGTGTGTGTGTGTGTGTGTGTAAGTTGGCACATTTATCAAGCTAAAAGTCACCTTGAAGGAGCTGGTATTCCCCTTCTGTTGTAAGGACCCAGAGATAAGGATAGCATTTATCCTTAGCAGCAGGGCCCTTACTCTGCCTTCTTGACAGACAATGCTCTTAAGAAAAGAAATAATTTTTCTCAATGCTGTCTAAGCAGAGATTTTCTGTATTCAGACCCCATTTTTGTGCTATCAAAATAACTAGCTACATGCAAAGAGACTCATGATTTAGAAATTAATTAGCCTTAAGTAAGGCTAATGAAATAAATATGGACATTATTGCTATTATTCAGTGATCAGAACCTTAGTTACTGAATAAAACATGAAAATTAAATTTATACAAATGGAGAAAGGTTCCATCACTATGTATATTTTTTTTCACTTTTCAGAAGGAAGTAATTCTGAAAAGCACAGTAGTATACTAGCATGGAAGAGAGAGGGGGGGATGGGGGCAGGGGGAAGCATTATTAGAGCATTATTAAGGGAAGCAACCCAGCCTCTTCTATAGAAAACAGGGAGTGGTTAGAGAGTCTGAGAAATGTAATGTACCTGCTTATTTAAAACTAGTTTTGATAAACTAGTTCCTGCTGGACAGGAAGAAAATAGTAGGCTGTCTGAGAACCAAAGTTTTAGAAATCAGATGAATAATGGTGAATTATTTATGAGGCAAAGACACTAAAATGACAAGGCTTTGTTCTGGGAAATAAATCTGTGCAACTGGGATTATAGTGTAACTTAATGGTAGAACTCTGATTTACTATGTATGAGACTCTAGGGTCAATGCCCCAGCACAGGGGAAAAAGGATGAAAAAACTGTAAGTCCTCAGTACTTATAGATGAACACATACAGGAATAATACGTTCAAAGGTCAGAACGTCTTTGGCATTCTGTAAAGATGACTTATGAAGAGTTCTGGAATCATCATCTAGACTGAATTCATATGAATAAATCAAACAGGGTGAATGAAGTTTATTACCTTTTCTGTGTTCACTTTCCTCATCTGCAAATCAGAGTTAATAAAATGATGCAACCTCAAAGAGATAAAAGGGTGCATCCCATAAACTGATACATGCAAAACGAATGAACAGTATCTGGAACATAGTAGTAAATATTGCTTGTAATTATTAATAACTCATTTTTGCAAATACGTTTGCTGCTTATGCAATCTAACATTTCTGATCAATACCTTTGATGGCAGATGTGCCTGGCTCATCCTTAGCTTTTTAAACATGCATTACTAAAAACAAATGACAGGACTGAAAGGATTAGATATGCTTTCTAGCTATTTCAACCAAGATTAATTTTAATTTCAATTTGAAAATGTCAATGTACTTCTCTGTCCACTTGATTTTTTATTTCATCTTCTCAAGTGGGAGAGGGAAATGGTAATATTCAGGTCTCTATTTTGATTAAAAACATAAGATGAGAGGGCATTTCTTTTTTTTTTTTTCTTTTTTTTTCTTTTTTCTTTTTTTTTTTTTTGCTTTGTTGTAAACACATTGAAATTTCATTTCACAAAATAAAATAAATACTTTTATATAGAAAAGAATCTGGTATATATAAGTCTTAGCTCAACTTCCAACACACTTGTTCTTTTGTTTACAAAATCTACATAGCCATTAAGTTCTGGGGTTTCTATTGATGACTCTATTACTCACTCAGCTGCTTTGTGATTCTGTTTAAATATTTCCAACCCTACCTTGTTTGCTCAGCATGAACTTTACTTACTGACTCACAAAGGATGATAACATGCATACACCCACACTCCCAGAATTGAAACTTAGAGACAAATCACTTTGCAGTTAAAACATCACTAGACTGTGTATGAGAGGGATTGTTGTCATAAACTACTACAAAACTTGCTTAGATTTATATGAAATTTGCCTCATACTTTCATTCTGATCACTATTTCAGGGGACTATGGTACACAGACTTTGCCCATCTAGCTTGTGTGGTCCCATGTATGCAAAGTAATTTTACATAAGTAACATACATGAAAGTCTTTGATCTCTGTGTTCAAAAACTACTTATTATATAAAAATTGCTCAGTTGGGTAGCTTAGATTTTAAAGGTTTGTCATTTAAAACTAATTACAATGCATTTGATTAAAACTTGAATTTTAAAAGCAGTAAGAATTTACTATTACAGTTTATTTTCTCTCAAAAGCATCAAAAGGGAAGAACTTTCAAAATCAGGCACAAATGAAATCAATATGCCCCTTATGCTTCAAGTGACATCTGGGAGTGGTAAAATTTGAATAGAACTTACATTCATTGCTATAACAGAAACTAAAACTCATTAATATTTTGGAAAGTTATATTCTTATATATCAGATCCCAGAAACGTAACAGCTCGTATTATAATAAAATAGAAATGAATTATTAGTTTATGATGAGATGCTTGTTCCTATTCATCACTGTCGTAAAGGTGAGTCATATATATCAGATACTAATGATCTGGAGTTTATTAAAATATCCTGCAGAAGTTTGGCCTCACCCTGGGTATTAGCGCCAACTTTCCCACATAGCAAAATTTTAGAAGTGCCAGGTCTGCAGTTCAAATGCACAATGAATGCATGCTCATTGGCAAATAAAAGATGAATATCTTAAAATGACTTCTATTTGCAGTAATAAACAAGTAAAGATGCTATTCAAAATGTACAATTTAGACTAGTAGCACCTGTGTTATAGCTGAGCTCTGCTCCCAACTCTGAGTCTAGTCAGAAGTCATCACAGATATAGGGTACTGTGATTTCGCTCTTAGCAATTTTTTGTGTGACACATAAATGAATTCATAACTAGGTTTACAGACTAAATCCATAGTCAGTTTTTAGGTTTCTCTGGAGTAGACTTTAATTCTGTGCCATAACCATTTGCTTTCCATTAAAAATTTGAAACTCTGTACTTGACATTTTCTAAACACATAGTCACTTTCACTAAAGCTCCCATCTTACATCTAAAGTACTTCAACTTTCTTTAATTATTCTATGATTGCATGTTAATTCAACTGTAAACAAATATTTTATCTGCATTTTGTAGCTGTAACATTTCCCCAACAGTTGCGACTTAATTTGGTATTTAAAAGGATAAAATAACAATAAAAATATATGCAACTTTATTATATGCTTTAAAAATTAAAACAAGATAAAAAGTTTGAAAAATTCCAGTTTGTTTCAATATTTCATTTCTAACTCCTTTATAATTTAGATGAATTTTTTGTTCTGTATTAATCTTAAATTTTTTCCCTTCATTTTGCTAAAATATCACTACCAAATTCCAGATTGGGAAAAAAGATGTATGTCAATAGGCATTCTCACAAAGATTATAACTTAAATTGCTAGGATATTTTTATTATTACTATTTTCAATGAAAATAAATAACTAGACACCCATGAATTTATCACTCTCCTATAACAGAATTTTTGTATCTTGCTTTATTTGTTGCTTCCTATTTCTTCTGTACTAAAAGTTAATATAGCTTAAATCAAGCCCAATATGGTATCTATCTCTGTATTTATTGCTAATCAGCAAGTAATAAGTAAATAATCATCCTGTATTAATCCCACCTGACAAAATATAAAATAATTTGTTTATTTAATACTGATTTTGTATTCCTAAATTCCCTATTTTCCTTAAAAATAAATACTTGGTTTTGTTTTGTTTTTTGGTTTTTTTGGGGAGTTTTTTGTGTTTGTTGTTGTTGTTGTAGTTACACTTGTTCTGTTTTTTTTTGTTGTTTTCTTTTCTTTTCTTTTTTTGGTAATTTGATCAAATATGGACCCAAGCCAAATCATTTCATTTGGCTGATCTAAGTAAATTTACTACTATTGTAAAATTCCTGAACCACCTATTTAGAATTGTTTTTAAATTATGTTCACGTATTTACTATGCATATGGTGTGGAGGGGTGTGGATGGGTGTGGTTTGTATGCTTCTGTGTAGATGTCAGAGGATCACCTGTGGGCGTTGTTTCTCTCCATTCACCATATAGATCTCTGGAATCAAATTCAGGTTACTTATTAGGTTTTATGACAACCTTTCTTCACCTGATGAAACCTGTAGCAAGCTTAGTCCTGTTCTGACATTTATAGAATCTTTGGTATGTAAAATTACTAAAATAGGATAGTCAATTTGTCAAATGTTGTCATCATCTATCCTTTTCTAAGAGTTTAAGAAGCCAAATATCAATGATAATTTCTGTCTCAAGAATACATCTGTAGGAAAGTGGGCAGTGACAAGTCTATCTCAATAACAGAAGTGCTGGTTCCCTACTGTACACAGGTTTTGACAGAGAGTATCATTAAGGTTAGACTCACATTCTTGCACTGGCTGAATTGTGTCACTTGGCTCTGCTCTCAGCTTTCTATGCATCTCTCTTGCACCTTCACAGCAGGTCTAGGTCCCTAAATTCCTCAATTCCCAGTTACAGTGCTGTAAGTCTTTATTTGGCAGAATTCAGAGAAATTTAGAAAAGCAGATGGAGCAGTCATCAGAGAACAACATTTTAAAGGTTTCAATGCTTAAAAAAATAAAATAATCACTAGGAACTCATGAACTTGGGCTTACCAAGTTCAAGAACTAGTCTTAACATGCTTATAGATCTTCATAACCAAAATAAATTCAAGCTTCTTTATGATTATTACAGATATTAACCATGTTTTAACATGTACATTTTGAAGCTGGAGTTTATGAGAAATGCTCAGAGTAAGAATTTACTACTGAAAGAAAGTAATAAAATCTATATCTCCGTGAACGTCTATGTAGTTAAAATGACCATTATGAAGTTGCGAAACTTCGATTTTATGTATTTACTATCAGTTACATTTTTATGCACTGACCCATCAAAAAAAGAACAATAGAAAAAAACAAGACAGAGTTAAAGTAGAAAAAAATTTAGCTTCACATCCTCTTTCACTGCTCAGGTGTCCTTTGTCTTCTGCCTTTCCTTATCATTTAATATTATCAATTCTTGATCTTATTTCTAAAAAAAAAAATCTGTGAATGTTAGGTGGAGTTTTATAGAAAGAGAGCTACAGGATATTCACCATTGAAGGAACACCTAATTTGTACTCTTAAACAAACTGTCGGATTTATTATTTCAATATCCTCTAAAAGTTGTCTTTAAAATTTTTTTAGTGTAGCAAAATTAGCCTATTTTAATATATTTATTTGTGTGTGTGTTTGTGGTTGCATGTGTACGTATGTATATATGTATGTATGTATGTATGTATGTATATATGTGTGAGTGGGTAGGCAATAAGATTCCCTGGAGCTGCAATTACTGAGGGCTGTAAGTTGCTTAATATGGGTGCTGAAAATTGAATTTGTATCTCTGCAAGAGCATCAATTATTCTTAAAGGCTAAACCACCTTTATTTCTCATGAAAAATGAATTTAAAACTGTTATTTCTATAAAGGGCTATATATAATTTTAATGTTGAAGGAATCATTCTGAAATAATGAAGTAATATATATATATATGTATATGTACTACATATAAAACTATATACATACTATATATAAACCTTATTGTATATATACTATATACTATATATAAATATTGTATATATACTATGTACTGTATATAAATATTGTATAAATACTATGTATATATGTATATGCATATATATGTATATATATACACATACACACATATATGTGTATGTATATACATACACATATGTGTGTGTATGTGTATATATATACATATATATATACACATACACACACACACACACATTCTCTAGACCTCATTCATAGTGGCCATGATTTATGTTTCCATACAAAGACATGTTTGAATAGAAAAACATTTTGTTATATGGATAAACATGCTTAGCACTTATATGGATATAAAACATTTTTCAATTTTTCTTTTATTTGATTCCCATGTACTATTACTTTTTTTCTGTTACTTGATAAGTGATAAAACTTTGAATTCTGACTCTATCTCATATTTAACCCCAAAACTTCAGATTATAAAATTTAAACTTGTAAGTCATTTTAAACAAATGAGTAGATACTTTATACTAAAATTTGTCAAGCTATCAATAAAATAATATAATTCAAATTTCCAGTACTTGTCTCCCTTTAACAATGAACCAAATTTTATAAATTTATCATCGTATTTATTAACATTATGAGGATCAGTGTTGATTTGGCTTTCTCCAACTTTATACCAAAGCCACCCAATCCTAATGAGTAAATGAATGGTGTTATAAAAATGTTTACCAAGAAACTATGATATTTAAAGCATATTTTCACATAGAAATAGTATAGAAATATACATGTAGCTTATGCCATTGTGGCTGGTTTTGTATCAAGTTGACACCAGTTAGAATCATCAGAGAAGACATCAGTTGAAAAAAAATGCCTCTCAAGATTGGGCTATACACAAGCCTAAAAGGACATTTTTTAAATATTGGTGATTGATTTATGAGTGCTGAGTCTATTATGAGTGGCATCACCTAGACTGATGGTCCTGAGTTCTAGAAGAAAGCAGACTGAACAAGTCATTGGATGCAAGCCAGTTAACAGTACCTCTACATGTCCCCTTCATCAGCTCCTTCCTCCATGTTCTTGCCTTGTTTGAGTTTCTGTCTTGACTTCCTTCAATGATGAACTATGATGTGAAAATGAACCCTTTCTTTCCCAACTTGCTTTTGGTCATAGTGTTTCATCACAGCAATAGTAACCCTGACTAAGACACTCATATTTCAATTTCCTTTGAAATCATTACAGTTTATAAAAATAACAGGACATTTTAATTGTATGGAAACTTCACAACCATCTAATTAAATTCTGTGTTTACAAATCAGGTAATGGAAGCACAGAAAAGCTGACTGATTAGCAACAGTGAATCTGTAGGAGGATATGTTTTAAGCTCCAATTAGAGTAGTAAGGAATCCAAATCCCCATAAGATTTGGAACTTCACTACAAGAAAGCAGGTTAAAATCCCTAGACATGAATAATTTAATTATAGCACCTGCATAGAAAATACACTTTAATCTTATTATCTCTGCATCCTTCTACTTAAAGGCATGCCTAAATTACTGGAGTGGAGAAGAATGAGAAAGTGAAGCACTTATACTGAAGTGTTGCATTTAGAAATCAGAATAGCATGTTTATAGTCTGAAAATGAAATATTCTTAAGCTAAATTAATGATGTATTTCTATGCTCCCACTGATATATAATTTCTGTCTTATTCTCATCTGGCATTGGTCAGTTATTCTACTACCAAACTGAAAGTCCTTGTACTACCTTGTAATGAAACTGTGAAGTACCTTGTGTTGTCTAGACGTGTCCAAAATTGTAAAGTGTAGATCATTCTCAATACTCTAAACAAGCTAACAAACTATACTTCCAAAGGAAATAGCTCATGTTCCATTAAACAGCTTTTGACTTATGTGAGAAAATCTTATTCATAGACTATGTAATATACTTTGCTTTGTAAAGATTTTGTGTGAAAAATGTGTTTTGGATTGTCTTCAGAGGGAAAATGACTGAAAATTAATCATTTTTTATCAAAATGCAAGAGGAACTAAAAATAGCATGGCTCATATTCCTCTCAACTTATATGAAGAAAAGTTAACTGTTTAAAGGTAAACTCATATGCCAGTTGGTGATTATTGTACTTGACTAGATATTATTGGTGGCACCAAAGGCAATTAAGACATTATTCTTCCTGATTTTGGATGCAAGGTAACCAACTACTTTAAGCTCTTGCTGCCTTGGCTCCTCCTATACCCTAGACTATGCCATATAGCTATGAACCAAGATAAATCATTCCTCTGAGGAAAGATGACCACCCCCACTAGCTTTTCCATTTACCAGGAAACAGATGCCAGAATATGGTGAAAACTCACAACTCACAAAATGAACAAACAATCTGGAATACTGTTAAAATACAAGATTTATGGAATGCACTCACCCTATGTAAGACACGTTAAGTACCAGGGCTATCCAAAGAGGATTATTCCCAAAGAATGGAAAGATTTACTGAAAGCTGGTTCTCAATTACAGTGGCTAACAAAGTGGTGAGAAGAAGCTGCAATTATGGGAAATTGTAAAGAGCCAGGAGAAACACGGAAAAGGGTCTATGTCATTCACAAATATTATATGAAGCTCCAGAGTTTTACAGACTTCTTACATAGAAATTAACAGGGCAATTTCAGAACCAGAGGTGAGAAAGACATTAATTGAAGCTGTAGTTTTCAAAAATCCAAATGCAGAGTATAAATACATTCTTAAACATTTAGAATCTCACTCAATCAGCATCCACGAATGAATGGATTAAAACTACTGCCAATATTGAGTCTAATGACTATGTAATTACACAAGCAGTGACCAATAATCCTAAGTATCAAAATTTCTGTTGTTTTGACTGTGGAAATGGTATCATTTGAAAAGAGATTGTAGACAAGACGTTCCTAGAGACTTCTCTGGAAGAACTCAGCCTTCTGGGATTCGTAGAAGATGAGGCATTGACTAATGAATATAGATCATCAAGACAAACGTGAGGCAATCCCTTACAGATAGTAAACTCCATAAAAGGATTTGCTCAGATCCCAGAAACAAACATCATGAGCCAGTCATTTTCCAATTATCAGTGGAATAGCTCATCCAAACTGAGTATTGGAGAACTAATATCTGCTACAGAAGAAAGTAGTGCCCTAAACTTAGCCATAAGTAAAAATCTGACACTATCACCAATAATTCAATGCTATGAAATACCCTCTGGAATTCATGGACCTCTACCATTGAAGATAGTAGGAACAGTTTTAGAAAGAAGTAGCCTAATATCTCAAAGATTCATTTTGAGTCCAGGAATTATAGATAAAGATTTCAAGGAAGAAATTGAAATTGTGCCTCACATAAAGGAAAATATGCAGTTTATGATGGAATATAAGATTCCACAACTTTTTCTGCTTCCATGTGTCCAAGGCAACATAGTACCAATTAACAGAACAGAAGGACTTGGAAGTAGTGGAAGACAGAACTTTCGCAAACAGTATCAATGACCTGAAGCCAAAATTAAAGTTAAAATTAAATTGGAGCTTTGATGGACATAGGAAATGATGTAACTATAATCTCACGGAAATGTTAGAATCCATATTAGCCACTTCAGAAGGTATCTACACAGTTTGTAGAGATTGGAACGTTATCCCAAGTAAAACAAAGTATAAGACAAATTAAATGTGTTAGACCAGAAGGTCAAATAGGAAGATTAAAGCCTTATGTTGCAGACATAGCCGTAAACCTATGGAGAAGGAAGAGATCTACTACAACAATGGTGACCTCAGATAAAGATTTTTTAATTTCAGAAAATGGACACCTATTTTACCTGATACTGTATATTGACATCTTATGTAATATGGCTTGATTGTGTTTGTGTTTAAATGGGCGCAAAACACAGCTGACTGGTGTGGAGCCAAGCATGGAAAGCCTAAGTGTCTAGTTTATGTGTAGATTCATAAATATGTGATAGTACCTTGAAAACCAGGAAGGTGTGATAAAATTAACTTAAAAACCCTGGATTGTAGAAATATTAGATAAAGCTGTGTATTTTAAAGGTATTTTAGGATCAGAATGGAAGTCAGGGAATGTGTTAAATTGGGGAAGTGGTTTTATCTATGTTTCCATGGGTCATGAAAGACTATGAGTTTCATCAAAACTGATAAAAATCCAATTTGTTTTAGAGAAGCTTCCACATGAAAGGAAAGCTTCTCTTAAACTTCCACATGACCCAAGGAAAAAAACACAGAAAGACCCCAGTAAAGATGATGCAGAAAATTCCTCCATGCATAACAACAGCTCAACAATCTGGGTGAAAAAATATACAGGCAGATCATTCATCAGACTGACAATTTTTTGTTTTGAAATGAATATTTGCTGAAGGACAGATGATCACAATTGCAGTTATGAAAAATTATTGCTTCAACCAATCTTCGTAAGTACATTGAGACTATTAACTATGTGGGCTTGATAATTGTTTCTGTTGTAAAAGTTAAAATATATATACTTTTTAACCTAAACCAGAAAGGGGCTGATGTAAAGGAGCTTTAATCCTGCAACATGTCTGCTCTGACAAGGGATCACACCGAAAAAACTTTGAGGTTTATATGAAATAACACAGCCTTAATCTGTTTGGATAGAATATAGAAATGCCCTTAGTACATACCTTTAATTTAAAACAATGAAGATAAAATTAGTTTAAAGAACAAAGCTGCCATGTTTGAAAATCCTGTCTAATTGAGGGACAGGCAATCAGAGATTTGACAGAATGAGTCAGAGATAAGATACTTTCAACTCTAAGGAGAACAGAGCAAGAAAGGAGGGCCTTTAAGAGAGCACCACACACACACACGCACACACACACACACACACACACACACAATCATATTTCTATAGATGCTTTCTATAACACATACATGTATATATACATGTACACACATATACATACATGTATACACACACACAAAACCAGACATACATAGAAAGAATTAAAATGTTGTTATTCTCCATCATTCAGCATTATCTATACTAGAAACCAAAGGCTAATAAGTCTAGTGCTAAACATGAGTTGTTTCTTTTGCCCTTGGTCATTGAGAACCTATTGATCTCAGGACATAACAGTTGATTGTCAATGCTGTCAGTTACTCTCTGGAATTTGATAGTAGAATCCTATTGTGGCAAAATAATCCTATCTCAATACTGACTTATTCCTATTGATAGCATGTACAAGGCTGGAATGTGCTGTGCACAATACCAGAGGGAAAAAGAACTCAGCAATGATACCCAGCTATGTAGTTTAGCACCTACAATTACAACTAGCTTGCCCACAGATACAATAGTGTCATCAATATCATTGGGGTAAACAACTTTTTAATTAGTTTTAAGTCAATAATAGTTGTATTCTAGGGATAATTACTTCATAGTGGATTGTAAAGTTCTCATTAAGGAAGTAAGTAAACAGAGATTCAGAAGCCAGTATCAAGAAGATCTATACTGCTGTTGTAGATATTCAAACTTCTTAAGTTATTACCTACTACTGTGTAATAAAGTGATCACAGGCATATTATGTATGCTGGCCATTCCAATTAGATGTTTGTTTTGCTTTTATGCTTCTCCCATAGACTCATTTGTTTGAATGCTTGGCCCATAGGGGGTGGAATTATTAGGAGGTATGGCTTTGTTGGAGTAGTTGTGGCCTTGTTAAAGGAATGATCACTGTAAATGCTGGTATTGAGGTCACATAGATATGCCCAAGTCTGGACAGTTGAGACAGTCTCCTCCTTCCTGCCTATTGATAAAGATTGATAAAGAACCACATTTCTCTGACAGATGCCATGCTTCCTGTCATGATGATAATGGATTAAACATCAGAAACTGTAAGCCAGACTCAATGAAATGTTTTATAAGAGTTGGCTTGATCATGGTGTTTGTTCACAGCAACAAAACACCCTCATAAGTTGAAACTACAGTTACTAATAATCACAAAGTAAATAAATGATATTGACTTGAAAATTATAGTGCATTTTACTTTGTAAATTTGTGAATCTAAAACAATAAAATAAAATTCATTAATGTAAACATTATGGTATAAAATATAATTATGCATGATAAAACTGTGGAACCAATAATTACAAAGGTATAAAATAGAAAATACCATACTCCCAAATTATGTCTATGTTTCACTTTCAGTTTTAGAAATTAGAAGATGTAATAGCTACATAGGATGAATAAAATAAAATCAATTCTATCTCATTCTCCTACAATTATTCTCTCATCTTATCTGTGCTATTGAAACAAAACAACAAACTGTAAAATGACATTAAGGACATGAACCAAAATAAGTTCAGATAATTCTAAATTGTATAAACCTTTTATAATAGCTTCAAATAGTATAAATATCTTGGTAAAACTCTAAGAAATTGTAAGGAGCAGGTCTTTAGCAAGACCCACTCCACCTTGTAATAGGAAGTGTTTGGAAGTTGTTTTGAGATAAGTTGTTTGCAGTGAGCTGTTTTGATGTATTAGTTATCTAGAATAATACATAGATGTTTTGCTAAAATTATAAATATTAGAAGTATATACTTGGGCAGAAAATTTTCCATAAGAAAAGTAAACAACTTGAATAGAAAACCGAACTCAAGTGGTTATCTGAACCCTGCTTCAGAGTGACGTGAAAAATAGCTTAAAAAGACAGCATGGAGATGAATTGTCATCTCCACCTCAGTAGCAATGGCTGCCTAAGGTGATCTTCCTAGCCAGAATATCCAGCTCCAGCTCCTGCCACTGCTTCAGCTGGTGCTGGCATGACTCTGCCACAATGACCAGAGACCATCCGAGACCACCCGACTCTTCGTGGGCAAAAAAAACCTGCAAAGTCAAAATAATCTCTACAGGCAAAATCTAACTCTCCAGGACACTTCGCTGACAGCCTGCTCGCTGCCTGAGAACACCACACCAGTGGAGAGATAGCTGAAAGCCTGCTGGACACCAGTTGAGAGATAGCTGAGCTACTTTGGCTTCGGGAACGCCCCACCCTGCATCAGAGATCTCTGAGCCTGCTCTAAGGGACACGGTCAGGTTGTATCTCCAATAGGCAGAAAAGTGAAACTATAATATGCAGTAAAGAGAAATGTTTAGCTATTTTATTGCCTTAGCCTTTATCCTCTTTGCTCTGATAACGTATTGTATGCTGTGTATAGTTGTATTGGAAACTGACATAAAGCATTCAAACCCTAAACAGTGTGTTGAGTCCTCTCTTACCACTCATGAGGTAATTTCTCACGGTTTAATCCAGAATTGGAGTGCCTGAGTGAAGGAGCTCTGTCACCCTCCTTCCCAGCGGGGGTTAAGCCCCTCGGCTCCTACTCATGACAGAAAGCAAATGAAAGACTTGTATTATAAAATCTTAAGTTTTTAAAGAAAGAAATTGCAGACATCAGAAAATTGAAAGATTTCCAATGTTCATGAAATGATAGGATTAATACAATAAAAATGACCATCCTACAAAAAGCAATATGTCGGTTCTCAGCTTCTAATAAACACACACACACATACACACACACACACACACACACACACACACACACACACACAAGAATATCTAAGAAATCCAGAATGAAAAAATAATTGGGGGATACATAATCATCCCAATTTTGTTACACTACAAAACCATAGTTTAAAAAAAAAAAAAAACCAGTATAGTATTTGCACAAAAACTGCCATGCTGATCAATAGAATCTAACTGAACACACAGATATAAATCCACACACCTATGAATGTCGGATTTTTTATAAAGAAGCCAGATATACACACAGGAAAAAAAATCAGCATCTTTTCTCAAATGATGCTAGTCAAACTGGATATAATAGAATTCAAAAATATTCATATTTACTATCTTGCTCAAAACTCAATTACAAATGGTCAAAGACCCAAAAATTAAACCAGATACACTGACATCATGAAATTTGTAGATCCATGATTGAGTTAGGAAAAAATAATTTTAAGTGAGGTGACCCAGGTCCCAAAAGACAAATATTGGATGAATTTGCTTATATGCGGCTATTAGCTGTTAAATCCATGATAATCAAGCTACAATCTGTAGAACTACAGAGGTTACCTGTAAAATGAGGTACTAGAGAAGACAGACAGATCTTGTTAGAAAAGAAAGACAGAATAAATAGTTGTGCGATAGAGGGGCATTGAAATGGGACCATTAATGGATGAATGAAGAAAGGATGAGGAAGGGAATGCAGAGAGAGAAAGAGAGAGAAAAAAATTAAGGAGCATTTGAGGGACAGTGGGGAAACTTTAAATAAAGCTTCTACATATGTGAACATGACCTAAATGAAACTGACTGATAATGGGCAAGAAGAACCTCTAACTGGTCAATTCTTGTTACCAAATGAAACTTTCAGTGCTAGAACTAAGTTACACTAATTTCGACCAAAAGGTTCTCATGAGAACCCCAACAACCACGTCTGCTGGCAAGACTAGAAGTTGTTCTCCAAAATATGACTGCAAGTTTCCAATGCCGAAGGCAACACATATAATTCATTACACATGGAGAAGTCAAGGCAGTCCCCACAGAGAGCCTTCATCCCAACATGTTAGTGTATTTGGGACAGGAAGATACTCTACATAGTACCAAAGGAAAAATATAAACACTAACGTATTTACAGCCCCTGTTGTCATGGTGTCCTGCTTGCAAGATATGCTAGGTCAATGGTGACACAAAGCTGTGGTAGTCCCCTGTTATGTGTAATTTTAAAAAACATGCTTCTGCCTTCTCAGAAGCTCTGACAACACTCCCAGCTAGGTAGGCTCCGAGATCAGCCACTGGTCTCACTCTGCTCTGCCAAAGGCTGGCTGTTTTTCCCTGGAGATGCCATAGCTCCCCCAGCCTCTCAGGGCTAGTTTTGCCCAGGCTTGAATAACTGCCCCAGCTGCCCTATTTCTCCTCCTGCCAACCTTGGCTCTGAAGTTGAAAAACACTAGACAGTTTTATTATTTTAAAACTAGCCAGATAACGGTTGGGGGAAGAATTTCCTGCCCTAAACATATCAAATAGTTCCTTCCATCCTCCTTGGTCTCCACTTGCAGCAGACGCTACAAACTCTAGGGGCCCCAAGACCTACATGTCTTCAGCTTTCTCCGTGCTCCAAAGCATGGTCTGAATCCTTTCTGTCTGTGTCCCCTATCTCCCTCCTGGGATCTGGAAGTCCCACCTTTCTGCTTCCTTTATTGACACAAACAAGAACCAATTAAGGAGACAGCACTTCCATCTACAGTTACCAACTGATATCTGATTTGACATAAGTTCCTCTCAGTGAGGTGAGACCCAGTCTCTACACTGCTTGAGTGACTGAAAACCTAAGACTAGATAGCTCAGGGATCTAAGGTAAAACCAAATACTCCAGTTCTACTAAAGGAGCTTAGCAATTAAGTCAATTCTAATGACACTCTTCTATATTGATAGATCAGTGCCTTTGTCAGAAATCATAAGAGAAGCTTTCCTGAAGCAAATAAGAACAAATACATAGACTCACAGCTAGACAATATACATAGAATAAGAGACACTAGAATACTTAATATGAAAACAGAATGTCTTAATCAAATCTCTACTCAGGGCTCAGGGAATCCTATAGAACAAGAGGCAAAAAAAAAAAAAAAAAAAAAAAAAAAAAAAAAAGGGAAAAAAGGGAGGGGGGACTCCAAACAAACAAAAAACAAAAAGATATCAAGAACAAAAAACACA
>JADRCD010224013.1:35557-52582 GCA_019843815.1 Montemys delectorum | reverse complement strand
AGGGAAGGAAGGAAGGAAGGAAGGAAGGAAGGAAGGAAGGAAGGAAGAGGAAGAGAGGAGGAAAGAGGGAGAGAGGGAGGGAGGGAGGGAGGGAGGGAAGAAGGAATCTCTAAGAGACAAAGAGCAGAGAGCCTGTCAATGATTTCTGGCCAGGACAAAGAAAGACATAAATGAAGAAGAAATATAATTTTCTGAATTTGGTGACTACTAAACTTACCAATGTACGTAGTTCAATAAATTTAAAGATGGCTGGGCATGGTAGCTCATCTTTTAATGCAGCCCTCAGAGGCAGAAGGATCTCTGTGAGTTTGAAGCCAGCCTCAAACTGCATTTTGGGACTACATAGTGAACCCCTGTTTTGATAAAGTAAAATAAACCCAAGGGTTAAACAAACAAACTAACTAACTAACTAACTAATTAATTAAAAAGAACAGCTCCAAAGTATACCGCAATAAAAATCCTGACACTCACAATAAAAAGGAAACCTTACACACAGAAAAACAAGACTGAAAAAAGGAAACGTGTATAAGAGGAGCTGTGTGAGCCACAGGAAAATGGAGAGCAGTATGTTATTACTGAAAGAAAGGGGAAAATGTCATGAAGGAATCTTTTACCAGGAAAGGCACTGTTTAGATCTGCAGGTGAAATGGTTTTTGAAACGAAAATAGAGACAACCATCGCCAGCAGACATGGACTCCAAAGTTTCTCAGGCGGCAAGAACCGTTCAGATGAGAAACCGGTCAGCACCAGAGCATAAAGAGCAGAAGCTATAACTAGAAGATGCATGTAAAAAGCCTCCCATCATTGTGCATCTCTTTAGAAGACAAGCTATGGTTTATACTGTTTAAACATATTGTGTGTCGTTTATAATATATGTACAAGTCAATTTTGGCAAAGCAATAAAAGACCTGGAAGAAATGCAAAGGTGTCATTCTACAGCATCATGTGAGCATCACGTGATACAGATTGCTAGATCATGATTTGAAGACTGACTTCCTAAACCAAATATGCCCCTTTAATACTTAGGTTAATGACAAAAATAAAACAGAGAATAGATGATCATGGTTTGTTTACCAAAGGCCTATCTGCTTGTCTCCAGCATGCAGAGTTATTGGCAGATGGTGGAACCTTTGTGAACTGGAGCCTGGTCGAAGGGAGTTAGGTCCTTGAAGGGAATGTGGGACCCCGCACTCACCCCTCAGCCTCCTCTCTCTGTCCGTTTCCCTGCCCACCATGAGCTGAGCAGCTTCCCTCTGAAGCACACTTTCCCCATAATGTACCACCTCATCACAGACCCAAAAGCAGTGAGACCACCCAATTATGAACTGTAATCTCCAAAACCACAAGCCAAAATATATTATCTCTTCCTGCGTGTTTTATGATAGTGTTGGAGAACCCACTAACGCGTAAGTCAAAGTGGAAGACAACATAAAATCAGTTTTAGTTTGGTTTGGGTGTGGTTTTTTGAGATAGGGTTTCTCTGTGTAGCCCTGGCTGTCCTGGAACTAAATCTATTAGACCAGGCTGGCCTCAAACTTAGAGATCTACCTACCTCTGCCTCCCAAGTGCTGTGGAGGTATGTGCCACAACTGCCTGGCATAAAATCAATTTTTAAAATCATTTAGGAAAAAAGGAATGAAGATCAGATGGACAATAGAAAATAAATGGCAAGGTGGTAAATATAAATGTAAACATATTGATAATTTTGTAAAACATAAAAGTCTACACAGCCAATTTAAATTTTTAACTCATTCATTTGGAGTGTGCATGTATGTATATGTATGTGTGTGAATGTCTGTCTTGGGTGCACTGGGATGCTGTGCATACCACATGTATGTGGAGGTCAGAGGACAATTTTCAAGAGTCAGTTCTCCCGAGGAATGAACTCGGGTCATCAGGCTTGGCAGCAGCCTGCTAAGTCATCTCAGCAGCCCCCACACGGTCTAATTTTAAAAAGCAGAGAATCAAACTGGATACCTTTGGTACCTACAACAAACCCACTTTAAATATAAGGACAAATAGGTTTAAAAATAAGAGGGTATAAAAGCTGCCCCATGATAGTGCTGATGAAGCTAAAAGGTTACATTGGTAATAAACAGGTCTTTTATTTTGTTTCGTTTTGTAAAAGTGCTCACACTTACAGACCATACATTTAACAACAGAAGAATGCAGACTTTCAAGTTCACATGAAACATACACCAAGATCTTTTAAGCCTTCCTGTGTACTAAAGATAATTAAAACCACGTAAAATATGCTTGCTGGCTGTAGTAGATTTAAACCAGAAATAGAAGCCAGATAGATACCTCTATCCTAAAATTATGAAATGTTGGAAATTAAATAACACACTTCTAAATAACCCAGGGTTCCTTCATTAAATGAATCTGATATCATTCTGTACTTTACAGAAATTAAAACGCAGTACCTCAAAATGTGTTAAATGTAGTTAAATCAATGCTTAAAGCAAAGACTTAGCAGGAAAGATCCATATTAGAAAAGCAGAGGGTTCTACTTACCCACTGTGGTAGTTCAAAAGAGAAATGTCCCTATAAGCTTGGGCATTTGAACACATGATCCCTACTTGGTGGTGGTGTTTGGAGAAGT
Organism: Montemys delectorum; assembly: GCA_019843815.1. Classification (NCBI taxonomy): domain Eukaryota; kingdom Metazoa; phylum Chordata; class Mammalia; order Rodentia; family Muridae; genus Montemys; species Montemys delectorum. The sequence goes on along the minus strand of JADRCD010224013.1, from coordinate 49,980 downwards.
TTAGGGGAGCTGCCTGGCTGAGGAAGCCTCTCTCTCTCCCTCTCTCTCCCTCTCTCTCCCTCTCTCTCTCTCCCTCTCTCTCTCTCTCTCTCTCTCTCCGCCCCCCCTTGGCTACATCATTACAAACCCTACAGTCCCTAAAAGGAAAGCATGGTATGAACAATATAAACTGATGAGTTACATAACTTACATCAGACAAACAGCTTGAAAAATTCTAGCTAGTAAAGCTTATTCAAGAAGAAATATACATGAAACTAAACATCTCTCTACAAAGAAAAGCCATAAGTCTCAGAAGCATCACCATGAATTCCAACAAGCATTAAAGAAAAAGGTAACTCTCCTAACACACACACACACACACACACACACACACACACACACACACACACACATCTAATCATTATAGGGTATACCTTAATACCAAAACTAGATGAGCAAATTATAGACAGAGGGACATCCAGACAACTTGGCAGGTAAAGGTACTTGACACAGGACACCCAGGTTTGATCTCCCAATTTCACATAAAGGTGAGAAAAGAGAGCTGACCTCCACATGTGTACAGTGGCGCTCTCATCCCACATACGCATCATGAGTGCCCGGGCCCTAATAATACTTTTTAAATGAAAGAAAGAAATTGCAGAAAGAGGGGAAAACCCACTGGAGACAGATACCTCTCCTGAGCACAGGCACAGACATCTTTAACAAGCAAGGGAGCCATCGATAAGGTGGAATTTTGCTCAAGAGTGGAAGCGCTAACAGAGATGTCAATGCTGATGTAGCAAGTCGGAGCTTCAGTGTTCCTGCCTTCTCGTCTCAGACCTTCCCTGTCTTATAGCCCGGGTCTCGGTGAGTGGCTAGTGCTCAGAGGAACGCCGTGACCAAAAGCAACTTAGGGAGGGAAGAATTTATTTGGCTTCCACATTCTGATCATAGTTGTTAAACCTGTGGGAAAAAGCCATTTCCACAACTGTTTGATTTAAACAAGCGGTATTTAGAAAGTGCACAAGGTACTGACCAGAGGACTCCCTACCCCTAAGTTGGGGTTTCAGAGAGCAGCCCCTCACTGGCTTTTGAGGTCCCTTATATGGGGAAGGGTTAGGGGGTGATAGAAGACAGCTGTTGAGATCATTGGCTGTTAACATCTGGATAGAAGAGTGGGGGACTCAGGGCTCAAGGCTGCCTGTAGGGCAGATAAGCATCATGGAGAAGGGGAGTCATCAATGGGTATTCAGTTTAGCAAGGTAAAGGGATGGTATACATCATGGGGTTCTAAGTTTAGCATAGGTTGAAAAATGTAGTTTGTAGGATTAGACTTAGGAAACAGAGACTTGTTCTTGTAAGGTACAGAGATTAATAACAATGTATAACAATGTGGTTCCTTAACTACAGCAGGATGTGGCTCCTGCTTTGGTTTAACATAGTCTTCTACCATGAAGGAAGTCAGGACAGGAACTCAGGCAGGGCAGGAACCTGGAGGCAGGAGCTTTGTGAAGACAATAAGAGGAGTATGGCTTAGTGCCATGCTTAGCCTGCTTTCTTATACAAATTGGGGGTTACCTGCCCAGGTATAGGACCACCCACATCAACCATTAATTTTGAAACTATGCCACGGATTTGTCCCCAGGCCAACCTGGTAGTTTGGTAGGGGCATTTTCTCAACTGAGATTCCCTCTTCCCAAATGACTTTAGTTTGTCTCACCTTGACAAAAGAAGAGGAGGAGGGGGAGGGGGAGGAGGAGGGGGAGGGGAGGGGAGGAGGAGGGGGAAAGAAAAGCAAGGAGGACATTCTGCTTACTAGTTTCAGCTTGTGGGCCCCTCACATAGCTCACTCGACGCAATTCACCATCCCAGGCACACCATATCCCAAGACTGTGACTGTCTAGTTAGGGTTTCTATTGCTATAATATAACATCATGACCAAAACAATTAGGGGAGGAAAGGGGTTGTTTGGACTCTATAACACAGTCGGCTGAGGGAGCCAGAAACTCAAGCAGGGCAGAAACCTGGAGGGAGGAGCTGATGCAGAGGCCAAGGAAGAGTGCTGCTTCCTGGCCAGCTCTCCATGGCTTGCTCAGCCTGCTTCCTTATAGAAATTAGGACAACCAGCCCATAGATGGCACCATCCACAGTGGGCTGGGCTCTCCCCCATCCATCACTGATTAACAAAATGTCCTACAGGCTTGCCTGCAGCCCAGTCTTCTGGAGGCATTTTCTCAATTGAGGCTCCTTCTTCTCCAACTCCTCTATCTTATGTTAAGTTGACATAAAACTAGCCAGCGTACAGACTGAGGGAAAGTGGTCAGTACCTCCCTTAAGTTAAAGGTGCTTCCCCTAAACATTGGAGATAGAAGTAGGAAGCTAGGGTAGAACATTCAAGGGATACAGGAACTTTGAGCTGGGGCCTCCCAGAAGCTACAGATGAAGTGATGCATTGTGGTTGAAGATACCTACCTCTTGAGGCCCAGCGATTCCTAACTGCGTGGGCAATCACTCCAGTTCTGATGATAGACACCATAGGTCTTAATTAGGGTTTTACTGCTGTGAGCATAAACCATGACCAAGGCAACTCTTATAGGGGCAACATTTAATTGGGGCTGGCTTATAGGTTGAGAGGTTCAGTCCGTTATCATCAAGGCATGGCAGTGTCCAGGCAGGCATGGTGCAGGAGGAGCTGAGAGTTCTGCATCATCATCTGAAGGCTGCTAGAATGGCTCCCACATGGTTAGGAGGAGGGTCTCATTACCCACACTCACATTTCCACCCACAAAGCCACACCTTCTAATACTGCCCCTCCCTGGGCCAAGCATATTCAAACTACCACATCATAGTTGGTGATAAGACTATAGGGAAGAAAGATGAACAGAGCAAGCCAAAGCAGGGCCTCCTGGCTTCTGCAATGGACAGGGTTGGAAGTGAATTAGTTATAGGGAAAAACCTGTGACAGCCAGAGAGAAGAAGCAGCAGGATAGGCAAGGAAGAATACCAACCAGATGTCCCTGTCTGATATCCATGACAGGAGAAGGGGCGGGGTTGGTGGGACGGAAAGAGCTTTGGAAAGAGCTTTGCAGCTCCGCAACTGCTCTGAGAATGTCTTGGCCAGGCTGAGGAGGAGCCCTGGAGTGCAGACAGGCCATTTACAGAGTCCTCTACCCAAGAGGAAACAGTCTAGGCAAGATACGTCACAGTATTCAGTGGTTGGTTGGCACAGGCCAGAAGAATAGGACCTTAGCTAGCTGCCACCCAGCTCCAAAGCTACACAACTCCCAGGCTGTCAGCCAACCCCACTCCTCACAACAGGTTCTTTAAGTGACCCACTTCTGCCACCCATGTGGTTGATTTCAGAGGGTTTATTAAAAGGGCTAGCAGGGGAAATAAAGAGTCAAAGGAAGGATGAGTCCAAAATAAACCAGAAGGAACGGGGAGAGAGGGTGAAGGCAGAGCCATCAGAACAGAGATGATAGCCAGGACACTGCTCGTTGCTTCCATTTCTTGCGACGTTGTTTGGATTTATCAATTTTGGTTGATTAGAGTGAGTTGACTCCTTTTGTTTATTTACAGTGTTTGATGAGGAATGCTGTGGGGTATTTCCCTGCAGCTGACTGTATAGTCTTAAGGCACCAGTCTAGCTCAATTCAGCCTTGGTCAGTACCCAGGCCTCCTCTTGGTCTGAGAGACAGTGGCTGACACCAGAAGGTATCTCTGATCCAACATGGCTCATGGCTCTCAAGCAGCCCATAATCTCACAGGTCCCCAGGAAGCATGTTGCCAGTCAAGAGCCAAAAAAAATAAAGCAGGAGCAGCAGATTCCCCACAGACAACAAACTCAAGAAACTGCAGTCCTAAAGTTGAAATGCAAACAGGCACAGCCATGAGGAAGGCAGCTGTCTGCTCTGGGAGGGCATGGTCTAGGTCCCCTATGAATTCCTGGCAACTAGCTAGTGCACACAAATGTCCACAGGATGAATTCATTCGTGAGCACAGAAGAAGGCAACCCCTCCCCACTTCAGTAAGGACTTTAGGGAAACAAAAGAGAGGCCATATACAGCCAGGGAGGACCAAGGACCAAGGACAAGAGTTCAGTGCTTCGAGCAAGAAAGAGGCAAATGGTGGTGAACTTGGAGTCACCCGACAAAGCCAGGAGCCGGGCGGAAGGAAATCCCAGAGGCTTTTGGATAACCGAGAAAGGTCACCTCAAAATGTGATGCTCCGACAACATGAGCCCACGGTGAAGCTGGAGTCAGGAAGACACCTTCCTCATGTGCCAGTGGCCTCTTCCCCACTAAGTCAAAGAGAAGAACTTCTGGTCAGGACAGAGTGACACGTTATCCTCCCAACGAGGTCTCCCAAGGCAGGCTGAGAGAAGGCACAATACAGAAGGCACATGAGAAGAGGAGGAATCAGGAATCAGAGCCCCACACAAACAGGAGCAGGGGGAAAAAAAGAGGCTATCGGAGCTTTCCTTCCCGAGAAGGAAGGTGATAAAGGACTCAGAGCTACCGAGATGGACCAGTTAATTGGTCAAAGGCTTGACGCACAATGTGAGAATCTGACTCCGACTTCCAGCAACCATGTAAAAGCCAGGCACTATGGAAACTGTCTGCAGCCCCCGCCCTGGGGGCGGGGGTGGGGGCGGGGTGGGGTGGAAATCAGAGACAGGTGGATCCTTGAAGCTCATTGGCCAGCCAGTGTAGCCAAACCCACGCGTTCCCAAGGTCTAGTTGCCTCAAGACACAATTGGAATTCTCACGTGTGCCAGCTTTTATTGTACAAACCTTGCTCCTTAATTTAAAACTATTGCTTGAGTAAAGAGGCCCGCAGCCTGCAGCTGGGTAGGCAGGGCTTTGGTTCAAGCCTTAGGGTCTGAGGCAGAAACCTGGAGGAGAGGACAGAGGAAGAGAAGGAAGAAGTTGATATGGATGGTGGATCGTGAGCCTGTGGCCATGAGGGCTGGCCTGATGGAGTGGGAGTGGCCCAGGCAGAATGTAGCAGCAAGTCATATCTCGGGATCATTGACAAGGAAGTAGACAGAATAGCAGAGAGGGGTGATACCTGTCCAGCTCTAGTGCTTTAAGGTTTATTATAAATATAAAGGTTTTATGGTTTTTATTTGGGAACTAAATGATCAAGGTTGGGTAGAAAACCCCAATTAATATTTATCGCAACAGCCCTATCCCCCTAAACCAAGGAAGGCTGAGCTGGTTAGTTTTTTGGGTTTGGGTGGGGTTTTTTTTTTTTTCTTTCTTTCTTCAATTTGACACCAGCCAGGATCGTCTGGACAGGGAACCTCAACTGAGAACTGCCTCTGTCAGATGGGCCTTTCGGCAAGTCTGCAGGGTATTTTCTTGATTAAGGGTTGTTGTGGGAGGTCCAGCCCACTGGGGCTCGTGCTACCCCTAGGCAAGTGGTCTTGGGCTATTAAGAAGAGCAGCCTGAGCAAGCCATGGAAAGCAATCCAGTAAGCAGCTTTTCTCCATGGTCTGTAGTGCAGAGTCTTGCTCTCAAGTTCCCGCCCCAGTGCCCTCGGTGATGGATTGTTACCTAGAACTGTAAACCAAATAAGGCCTCTCTTCCTCAAGAGGATTTTAGTCTTGGTGCTTATCCAATAAAAACCAAGCCAGGACGAGCGCAATAGAAGAAGGCACCCAACGTTGACCTCTGACCTCTGTACACATGCACACAAACATGTACCTACATCTCTCTCTCTCTCTCTCTCTCTCTCTCTCACACACACACACACACACACACACACACACGCACACAGAAATGTGAATCTCATATGTGCATGTACACACTCACAGACATTAATCACACACACACACACACACACACACACACGCACACACACATGGAATTCAGGATTTATAGGCATGAATGCAATGTCCTCTCTTTGTTACATATGTAACATTTACCCTAATTGTTTTCTACAAAATTCTCAGTTCCTATAAAATTAAGCAGATACTTAACATCCATTTCAAAATCAGAATCAGATAGCAGAGGGGACTACCTAGGGGCAGGAAATGTGTGTGCCTAGCCCCTGCCACCCACAGATCCTGCCACTGCCATGAACAGAGCTCTAGCCACTACTGACAGTGGGGCACCTTGAGAGCATACACATGCACTCTGGAAGCGGCCTCGGAAAGAAGTGGGCTTGACTTATGTTTTCATATACAGACCACGGCAGAGGCCAACCCCAGCATCTCTCCAGAACAGGTTTTCTCCTCAGGGGCATCTTGCTTCCTTTCGGCACAATACAAGCAAATAGACCATGTGTTCCCCACGCAAGCACAGACTGGCAACGCGGGTGTGAGATTAATGGCTTTCCTGTACAACAAAGGCCTTCCTGCACAGAAGCAGAATTCAATATGCAAACCTCACCACCCTGGCCTCAGACCCACCCTCCCGGCTCAGTGGACAGCAGCAGCTCGAACCTGTAATGTATGCATGCACTGGCTGCTGGGCCCAAGTTATTATTCATTACGGTTTTCTATTACCCAGTGATAAATGACGCCCCCAGGCTGGCGTTGCCCCCAGAATGCTTATTACGGCTCACTTAAGTAGGCGTTGATTTAGCTTAAATCGGTTGTTCTGTTCAGCCCAGACATGGGCCTGCCCTGGCTCTGCCTGAAAGACTGCCTTCAGCAGTGCCTAATTGAATTCTAACTACTCGGGGCCTCCTATTAGGAAAAGGTGGGGGTAGGAAGCCCCTGTGGGGCCATAGGGTGCCCCAAGCCCCAGTGGTCTCTCCAACCCATGCAATCCTAATTTGATAGGATCTCTCCTTTGACTCCAGCCAATAAATTTTGACAAGCAACTCCAATTAGGCCAGAGAGAACTTGGCTCACAGGGAAATGATGAAAATGAAGTTAGAAGCAACCTTGGGGTGCTCTCCTGACCACCCTAAACCTTGCCTGTAGGTCAGGTGACTCAGGACATGGTAACCATAAGCTGACCATATCCAGCCACCATTCGCCAGAGAGATGGGGCCCACCCTGCCCTTCACAAGGACCCAGCACAGAGGGAACTACACCTGAGACACTATGACCTCAACTTGGGTCAGAACCTCCACCACCTTCATTCATATGGAATTTATTGAGCATATAGTATGTATCAGGTACTAGCCGAGTGGTAGACACACAGTAACAGACAAGAGATAACTGTCTCCCAGCAGATGTGGTGTCACAGGCCTACGACCCCAGCACTTGGGAGGTAGAAACAGGAAAAAATTAAAAGCTCAAAACTATCCTCTACTACAGGGAAAAATCAAAGCTAACCTGTATTATATTAGACTCTCTTCCATCTCCCTCCACCACCTCCCCTCCAAAAATCCCTGTCTGCTATTATGAAGGTCATTATCAACTTGTATTTATTTATTTTTTGTTAATTACATGCCAGGTATTCATCTGGAGACTGTATTCGTAGCAGCAGAGTTAAATACCATTATAGCCCATTCTATTTTCCTATTCTTACAAGGAAAAACAAACAAACAACAACAAACAAACAAACAAACAAACAAACCAGAATTTATGAAGATCCAATGGTTTGCCTAAGGTTATCTCCAGGAAAACAGGTCAAGTGTGTGATGAGATTTAAACCCAAACACAAGCACAAGCTGTAATTCCTCTTCTGTTGTTGAATGAGATCACACTATGCCTGCCCTCACAGCCACGCTAGAGGAGCACATGAGTTTTACTTCTTCATGGACAGTAGGTGCGAATGTTCCCTTCTCACAGCTGCACTGGTAACAACAGCCGTTCACAGTCACAGGGGCTAGTTAGAATACTTGTTCTGCCTCGTACTAGCAATGTGATCCTGACCAAGCCATTTAAATGCTCCAGGCCTCCCTTTCCTCTTGTAAAATAGATGGTCATGATGGTGTTGCATTGAGAGGAATAGTAATGCTATTTCAGATTAGAGCAGGCTTTGCGGCACATGAGCGACAGTGCCTCGTGTAAGGTGAGCTGTGGTCTTCAGCGTATGGCAGGAACAGATGATAAAAACTAGAAAGCGTCTTCAACACCAGGTATAGACTCACGAATGTAAACTCAGCACTTGAGAGACTGAGGCAGGAGGATTGTGAGTTCAGGACCAGCGTAAGCTATATTTTGAGATGGCGTCTCAAAAAAAGGAGAAGGAGGAGGAGGAAGAGAAAAAGAAGAAAGAAAGAAAAAGGAGGAGGAAGAGAAGGAAGAAGAGGAGGAGGAAAAAGAGAAGGAAGAAGAGGAGGAAAGGGAAGAGGAGAAGCAAGGAGAGGTGGAGGGAAAAGAAGAGGAAGGGGAGAAGGAAAGGCAAGAGGGAGAAGGAAGGGGAGGAGGAAGAGGAGAAGGGAGGAGAGGAGGAGGAAAAAGGAGGAAGGGAAGAAAGAAGGGAAAAGAAGGAAGGGGAAGAGGAAGAGGAGGAAGATTTCTTCACAAGAAGGCAGGCTAGAGGGTTAGGAGTGTCCACATAACAGAGAAGTCCTATGTGACCTGGTGAGATATGAGAAAGAGAATTCCACCAGGGACAAGGTCTGGGTCTCAGATATGTAAAGGGTCCAGGAAGTCTTTGGGTTACTCCGTGTCTTCTACCATCACTTCTTTTCCTTTTTTCCTTTGTAATGTTCTTAAAGAAAACAAACAAACAAACAAACAAAAAAAAAACAACAACAAAAAAAAAACCACATTCTCCCCTCCTCCAACTAGGTGCAAAGGGAAGGATAGTCACACAGATTAAAAGCGCAAGGGCTGGCGATTCCCCAGCACTAATAGCTTGTTTCTTGAAATCAGAAGAGAGCCCCTGCCCCCATCCCCACTGGGGAAAGTATTAACAACAGAAACTAAAGGTTTCATAGCCTGATTCCCTCTTTTTCTTTTCTTTTAGACAGGGTCTCACTATGTAGCTCTGGTTGTCCTGGAATACACTATGTATGCACAGACCAGGCTGACCTCAAACTCATAGAGATCCACCTGCTTCTGCCTCCCAAATGCTGGGATTAAAAGAGCCCTGCAAGCCGGGCAGTGGTGGCGCAAGCCTTTAATCCCAGCACTTGGGAGGCAGAGGCAGGTGGATTTCTGAGTTCGAGGCCAGCCTGGTCTACAGAGTGAGTTCTAGGGCAGCCAGGGCTACACAGAGAAACCCTGTCTCGAAAAACCAAAAATAAAATAAAATAAAAAAATAAAAATAAAAATAAAAATAAAAGAGCTCTGCAATCTAAGGGGGTGGGGGGAGGGGGAGTCTGGTCCTACCTAAGGGCTAAAAACACCACAATCCCAAAAGTTCCTGAAGTCATTCAACCAACTGGGCTGATAGCAGCAAAGTGCTCCCAAACTTGGTCAGCTCCTCAGTGGTCTCTGCTTTCCCTTTTGGTGGATTGTTTTGAATTAAAAATTCTTGCTCAGCAGGACAGTGCTTTGCCTAGCATGGGCAAAGCCCTGAGGATTATTTTTAAAAAAATAAGCAAAGAAATAAAGATGACGATTTCTTCATCCAGTTATTAGACAACCAAGCTTCTGGATTTGCTGTTTAGCTGTGAGGAGACACAGCTGCAGAACAGAATGCTTCAGATAGAAAGAGGGCTGAGCTGCTTCTGTGACCCTGGTGAAGGACAGGTTCACCTTGGGGCAGGGGCCCCAAGGTCGGGTCACAGTGGGAGTTTCCACTAGGTGTCCCACGAACTCAGAACCTGAGCCACACATGGTCGTGCCTTCCCCGCATTACCCCAAGGCTGGAAAACAGTCCTCAGACAAGGTCACCTCTGCCTGTTAATAAGGTTCAGCTAGAGAATTATTTATCAGCTTTTAAGAAATACATCATTTTCATCATAAAAAATAATATCACCGTGTTTCAGAAAAATTGGGGAATAGAAAAAATAAAAGAAGAAACAAAAATAAGCCATAATTCATTCACCCTGACATTTCTATTAACATTCTTGGAATGTTTCCTTTCTCCTAAGCTTTAGCCTTTACTCCACTGTAACCATTGTGAACTCACACTCATATATACATACATATACATACACATGGTGAGCTCAATACTCAATACAATATATATATGTCAGCCTCATACCACTGCCTCAGCATTGGGGGGCACCATACATAATCTAAATAAATGTCGTTTCAGTGACTCTCTAATCCTCTACAGATTTGTGGGCAGTTTCCCTAGGTAGTCCACTGATGAGCACATTATCACTATAAGTAACATTGCAACAAACATCAGTACAACTATGATTTTCTTCTCCAGTATTTGAGATTATTTCTTTTTAGTCAGATTAGCAAAAAGCCAGATATCTCCTTTGTGGTCCTTATTTATATATATACGGGGATGGGGCAGCAAGGAGAGCCCTAGGAAAGAGACAGTACTCAGTCCATTTCACCTGCCTCTTCTTGACTGCAATGGCAATGATGATGACACCTGCCTGCAGGGCTGGCTTAGGATTACTTCCTGGCATGTGATGAGCACCATGCGTCTCTGGCTGTAGCTCACCAATAACTGCAAAGCACCGAGAGTCCAGTTGCATGGGATGAAGAATGAACTAAGGGGCTGTCTCTGTCTCACAGTAATAAATAAGGGAGAACAAGACAGTTCATATTACAATGAAACTCAGGGCAAGGCGAAGCAAGGAGGTACACTCTGCAGGAGCTCAGGGTGGGGTGGGGATTGGGGTGCTATACCAAGTACAGCTGGCAATGGAGGACACACAGAGAGCATTGTGGGAAAGGCACAAGGACGGATAAGCACTAAAAACCAAGCAACAAAGATCTGGGAGACAGCCCATGGGACAGCACTTGTTTCACAAGCATAAGAACTGGAGTTTGAACTGGAGTTTCTCCAGCACCCATTTTAAAAGCTGCATAGATCTGCATTGCCCTGCAGGAGGTTGGGGCAAAGACAGGAGGATGGGTTGGGCTTGCTGGAAGTCAGTCTAGCTCCAGATTCAGTCAGAGACACTGTCTAAAGAGAGTAAGACAAAGAGTGGTACAGCAGAATCAAACATCATCTCTGTCTTCTACACATACATGCACAGGCATGTGGAGCACACGCGCGTACACACACACACACACACACACACACGTATGCACAGGAGCATACACTTTACACACATACCCCATATACATTTGAAAAAAAGAAAGAAAATAGTAATGTTTTGAGGGGTAGATGGAGGGAGGGCATTCCCCAGGGAGAGAAAATAAAACCTATACTAAAAAATCTATATGGAAACATCTAGTAGGTCCATGGTAGTCATGGGATATATATATGGCCACTCAGGGAGCAGATCTTGTTGCAGGATGAGCATGCTTTCTAGAACTCTCTGTTGGTTCTCTAGTCTTGTCATCTGAGCTACTTTTCTTTCTTTTTTTTTTTAATTTATTTTATTTATTTTATATGTATGAGTACACTGTAGCTGTACAGATGGCCATGAGCCATCATGTGTGTGGCTGCTGGGAACTGAACTCAGGACCTCTGCTGGGCCCCACTCGCTCTGGCCCGCTCTCTCCGGCGTAATTCACTGTAGCTGTCTTCAGATGCACCAGAAGAGGGTGTCAGATCTCATTACGGATGGTTGTGAGCCACCATGTGGTTGCTGGGATCCAAACTCAGGACCTTCAGAAGAGCAGTCAGTGCTCTTACCCGCTAAGCCATCTCGCCAGCCCTGAGCTACTTTTCAATGTGGATATGGTGAGGAGAGGTAGGTTATTAAAAAGGTAAAGACTACCTCTTAGAACTTATACTTAACCCCCTTTTAAATGAAAGAGTGCTAATAAAAAGACCAGTCCCATTCAGATCCCAGAGTCCTGACAGAGTGGGACAGAGGGTGCTGGACCAGGCCAAGAAAGCTCTATCAAGCTCTAGCTGCAATCTGTTCACAGCTACCACATGGACCAAGTGGCAAACGTACCCTCCATACTCCCTCCCATCAAGCCCTCCACCACCTCTGGCCCTAACCCATGTCACAGACACTCTTAATTTGCTCTCTGTTGTGACAAAGAACGAACCAAAACTACCTTGTGGAATGAAAGAATGTATTTGGAGCTTGTAAGTATAAACAGTCCATTGTTGGGAGAAGCCAAGACACAAATCTAGAAGCAGGAACTAAAATAGAGATCATGGAGAAACACTGCTTACTGGCCTGTTCCCCATGGCTTGCTCCCCCTGGCTTGTTCAGTTTGTTTTCTTATATACCCCAGGACTACTTGCTCAGGAATGGCACCACCCACAGTGGACTGGGCTCTTTCACATTGATCATTAATCAAGAAGATGCCTCACAGGCTATATCATGGAGTCAATTCCCAATTAAAGGTATCTCTTCCCAGATGACCCTAGTTTATGTCAAATTGGGGACAAGGGCAGACTAGCCAGCACACAACCTGTCTTAGGGTGTCTACTGATGTGAAGAACACTATGACCATGACAGCTCTTATAAAGAAAAACATTTAATTGGGGCTGGCTTACAGTTCAGAGGTTTAGTTCATTGTCATGGCAGGAAGCATGGTGGGATCTAGGCAGACATGGTGCTAGCGAAGGAATTGAGAGCTCTGCATCTGCTTCAGCAGGCAGCAGGAAAACACGGTAGGCCTGGCTTGGGCATTTGAGACCTCAAAGCCCAGCCTCAGTGTCCTACTTTCTCCAACAAGGCCACACCTACTCCCACAAGACCACACCTCCTAATAGTGCCCACACCCTTATGACCAATTATGCAATAACCCTTCTATTCTTGATTCTAAAGCCAGAACCACATGGCTGAAGCTACCAAGTTCTGCTGCTTGCTGGGGCCGGCCCACGGCCTCTTCATTCAATTACATCTTCACCAGCTTTCTAATGGTTTCCTTCACTGCCTAAGCTTGACTATCCTGAAACAATCTGTAGACCAGGCTGGCTTCAAACTCAGAGATCGTCCTGCCTCTGCCTCTGGAGTGCTGGATTAAAGGTGTGCACCACCACACCTGGTCCTAAATTTTCTTCACTTCCTTTTCACAAAGTGGAAGCTTAGCTGGGTGGGGTCTTGCCCCGAGGTCTGTACCCACTCTATTCCACCACACAATCCTGTATTCTCACTCATAGCCCTATCCTCACTTTAGCTCACTTCCTGCTTAGCTAGAACCTCATTTTATCTCCTGTATTTGCCTACTAGATGGGAAATTTCTTGAGGGCAGGATATAATCTTCTGGTCACTGTTTTCTGCACTCTGGTTCAGGGAACTTATTCTAGAGTTACTGAAGCAAAAACCTGGCAGAGTTTCCCAGACACAGGTGAGATGTGACTGCCATTAGCAAAACCAAGACTAAACATCTGAAGTCATCTTTACTTGCACTCACCTCTCCCTCCCTCCCCCTCTCTCCTTTCTTCCCCACCTCTTACTCACCAGGCCTCCTGTGTCAATCATCCTTTCATTTCCCTTAACCCTCCACAAACAAGCTCCTCCCAGTCGGCCTCCCTGTAACATCTCCGATCAAATCAGCAGCTGTGAGTAACCTAGATTCACTCGGGCATTCATTCCAAATTTGAGCACAGTATTTACCCAGCTATGCCAGGTGTCTACAGTGGTCCTAAAGCACCCATGCATGATATAGTTAATGAAGTACTTCCCAAGCACAAAGGACTACTCTATATGCTAACCTGCATAGTGCGGTAGCTTGAATAGGAATGGCCCTCACAGATTCATGTGTTTAAATGCTTGGCCTTAGGGAGTAGCACTATTAGGAGGTGTGGCCTTGTTGGAGTAGGTGTGGCCATGTGGTCACTGTGGAAGGTGGGCTTTGAGGTCTTAAATGCTCAAGCCAGAGCTAGTGTGTTTTCTTCCTGCTGCCTGCTGAAGCAGATATAGAGCTCTCATCTCCTCTCCAGCTTTACCAGCTTCACCTGCATGCCAGCATGTTTCCTGCCATGGTAACAATGGACTAACCTCTGAACTGTAAGCCGGCCCCATTTAAATGCTTTCCTTTATAAGAGTTGCCTTGGTCATGGTGTCCCTTCACAGCAATCAACCCAAACTAAGACATAGTCTTAATCTCTTAATCTCTACAGCCAGCCTTTAGAGTAAGTGTGAACCTCATTTTATAGATAAAATAAGTACCATTGCCAAGGTCTAATTTGTTTGACCAGATATGCAGTAACTGATAAAGGATGAAGCCAAGCCACGAAGTCTGACTCCAGGATCTAGGCTTTTAACATTATGTAGATTGGTTTGAAAGCTTGACAATGGACAGCCTAGTAGAGAAATAAGATTCTCAAAACAGGGTATTTATAAAGAAATGTCAGCATTTAAATTCCTTGTTCATAATAGCCGGGGGGGGGGGGGGGGGGGGGGGGGAGTAGGGAAAGGAAGAAGGGAAAGGTGAAGAGATGGAGAGATAGAGAAATGGATGGGTGGGTGGATGGATGGATGGATGGATAGGTAGATGAATGAGTGGGTGGATGAGTGGGTGGATGGATGGATGGATGGATGGATG
>JADRCD010224013.1:21281-35547 GCA_019843815.1 Montemys delectorum | reverse complement strand
GATGAGTGGGTGGATGGATGGATGGATGGATGGATGGATGGATGGATAGATGGGTAGGTGGATGAATGGGTGGATGAGTGGGTGGATAGATAGATGGGTAGGTAGGTGGATGAGTGGGTGGATGGATGGATGGGTGGGTGGATAGGTGTATGGGTAGGTGGGTAGATGATGGATGGATGGATGGATAGATGGGTGGGTGGGTGGGTGGATGGATGGGTGGGTGGGTGGGTAGGTGTATGGCTGGGTGGGTAGATGATGGATGGATGGATAGGTGGGTGGGTGGGTGGATGGATGGATAGATGGGTAGGTGGTTAGAGGATTAATAGATGAATGAATTTTGCCATTGGTCTCCTTATTGTTCAACCCCCTGTATCAGTTAAAAAGAAATTCTGAGCTAGTCCACACCTTTAATTACAGCACTCAGGAGGCAGAGGCAGAAGGATTCCTGCCCCAAATTCATTGCCAGCTTGGTCTACTTAGTGAGTTCCAGCACAGCCAGAGATACACAGAGAGATCCTGTCTCAATGAAACCCAAAACTAACCAAACAACCAAACAAACAAACAAACACAAGCAATTCCAATAATATCTTTGCCATTTAGAGGGAACCTGGAAAGAGAACCAGGACTCCTATTCCTTTAAGGGCTTTGGAGCTAAAGGACAAACTAAAGTTCATAGGCAGGGAAGGGTATTTTGTGCCTGTTTGTATTCACAGCAGAAGCTGAGAAATGGAAAGGATGGAGGAGAATGTTCAGAATACAAAACCAGACCATGGGAGGGGAGGAACAGGAGGTTTCCAACTGGTAGCCAGAGGGGACAAAAGCCCTTGGTGAACTCGGCAAGGCCTCACAGATTTGGGCACTGTCTAGGGAGATGAACACCAAAAGATGCTACATACAAAGTGCATACCAGCTCCTTAGAACCCTTCAGTAACTCCTCACTGCTCTCAGAACACCATCTAAACTCTATAGCCAGTCCTGGAGGTCCTTCACAAGATGCCACCAGACCGCTGCACTGTGTCTCCCAGCGACCACTTCCTCTATTTTGCTTTCAGTAGCTGTGATAAGCACAATTACCAAAATTTGGGGGCGGGGGAAGGTTTACTTGGCTTACACTTCCCCAGTACAGCCCATCATTAAGGTAAGTCAAAGAGGGAGCTCAAGCAGGAGCAGAAGCAAAACCATGGACAGAAACTTACTGGCTTGTTACTTCCGGCTTGCTTGGGTATCTTTCTCATAGAGCGCGGGGGTGACATTGCCCAAAGGAAGCTGGACCCTCCGCATCAATTAGCAATCAAGAGAATAACTTCATAGCCCTGCCTAAAGGCCAATCTGATAGGGACAATGCCTCCCTCCATTGAGCTTCCCTCTTCCCAGGTTTGCCAAGCTGACAACCAAGGTTAGCCATGGTGTGTGCATTCTTCCAATTCAGTGAGCAAGCTCTCCTGCCCCAAGATCTGTGGGCAGGTGTGCTATTCTCTGCCTGAATAAATATTCTTTCTTACCAACATCTCTAACTACTGAACTAGCCTTCTCCTATTTCCTCCCCTCCCGCTCCCTCCCCTCCCCTCGAATTTCATCTCTAGAGAATGCCTTCTAGGACCACAATATTGAGTCTTCAAGTGCACCGTGAAGTGGGTTGCGTTCCATTCCTCAGTCCTCCAAGAAGGGTTCTTATTAAATCAATAGTGCCTTTTCTAATCAGCGGCACATGTTACATATTTTTTAAGCTACAGTAACTGTTAAATGAATCACAGACAAGCCCTCTGCTCCTTCCTTATAGTTGCTTTTTCTCCACTTCTGACACCAACCTACTCACCCCCTGCTCATTAAGACCATTCAGGCAGTGCCCTCTGACTATTCTGGCTTCTCTTGTAGTCACCCGAACCGCAGCTGCCCTCAGAAAACTCCAGTTGGGACTGACTACTTTACAGAACCTGTTAATCCTTCCTCTCCTTTGCTCTCCCAGGTTCAAAAGTTCCAGTGGCCTCTCTCAGGGTAAGCATCGCTGACTCTCCCATCTAAGCTGCCAAGTACACACAAGGGGTGTGTGTGTGTGTGTGTGTGTTTCTCCAGTGTTCTAGACTGAATTATTATAGCCAGAGGGAGCCATTCATCAGCTCTGACATTGCAAGAAGCTTCCTAGGCAAACAGCTTTATTGCTGCATGAGATTAACCCAGACTGTAGTAATTTGTAACAAAGATAAGAAAATTGCACTGGTCTCTCAGAAATAAATCTGAAGTCCAGAGTGGACAAAGGGGACTTCAACTTGAAATCTGCTATTTCAGATATAATCAAATTTATAACTGTCCCTGAAGAATCTAAAAAGCGAAGGCAGCTTCAGGCTAGAGGTGTCGCTTCAGGACCTGCCGTGATGAAACCTATTTAGCCGGAACACATAACATGCTGCATGCAAAGTCCCCGCCCCACTTTACTTTTATGGAAGACTACTTGGCCTATTGGAGAAGCTTCCCCTGTCCATCTGGCGTTGTGAGATGAGGAGGGGTCGTTGTGACAGGGGGATTTCACATGAGGTCGGGCAACCTGTCTCTTACCAGCTGTAAAATCTCAGAGAAACAGAAGATACAAGGCCCCTCCCAGAGCTGCTGTGGGGATGGAATGAGATAAGCATCGGAAAATGGGATGCAGATGTCAGTTATTAATGAGAACTTGTTAACCTCAAAGGTTTCGTGGGCTCAGCTCCAAAAAACTGCCACTGCGCCAGGACTTCACTGTAGCAGCATAGCTGTCTGCCGTCATGGAAAGGGGGTCTTGTAGTTATATCCATTAACAAAGACAGAAACTGGAGGCCAGAGAGGCCATGGAACCTACCCAGGATCACACAGCCAGTAAGTGGAAGGACATGGGTTTGGACACCTGCTCTTAGAAGCCAATTGTGTTTTCCATCATGTGGCAGCCACTGGGACAGCCACAGAGATATAGAGGTGACAGTCTTGTGGTATCAGACCCGGCAGAACACAGCGGCTGGTGGGACACATGTCTATGAATAAGCTAGTGCCTTTAATACATCGACAAGTGATACTTTTGCCAGGTATGGTTCTGAGAGCTCTGTGCAAATCTCACTTGGTTCTTACACAACCAGAATTGGATACTGTTATTCCCTCCAAGTGGCTATAGGAACGGACTTCAAGATCAGACTCAGCTCAGCAGTAGAACAAGGAATTCAACCTAGGCTGTTTCTCCTCGGCTGCAGGAGATGCCCCAGGAGAGACAGGCTCAAGAGCCACGGGAATCACAAGCTGCAAAGGGGCTGAAGGCCTCCCAGAAGAACTAACTCTTGGAGATGAAAAAAGCAGCAGAGGAAAGAGTTAAAGTCTCAGATTGGCCTGTCATCCAGAACTACCTGATCCACCCTGAGCTGAGCAACACAGGCAGGGAAATGGGCAGCCATAGGGAACCTGGCTGTGCAGGCATTCATCAGGGAGGCCAGGCCCTGTGTTCCTATCTCTGAAACGCCACTCAGGTCTAGTTCATAGTGGGCACTGATTTCTTAGGGAGATTAGCACTCAGTCCACAGAAATTCAGACCAGGAAGAGTTCTAAAGGACTAGGTCATCTAAGGTCTTCATTTTACAGGAAGGAAACTAGGAGCCAACAAGGGACAGAATTGGGTTAAACTATTCAGATTCCATGTGTCTGAGGGTCCAGACAGACCCAAACCACAGGTGCCAGGAAAATTGCCTAATTGAACCATCTCTGGGCCTGCAAACTCCAGGCAGACTCTGGCAGACGTGGGCAGTACAGCGCCAATGACGTCACCGGATGGATCCCACTGGATGACTAAGCTGCAACAAATGAAGCAACCTCTGCCAGCCTCGGTTTCCATGTTTGGAAAATAGGAATAACAGCCTCTGTCATTACATCATTGTAAGGATTAAATGACAGCCAGGAAGAAGTAGATAAGATGTATGGCGCTTCTTCTTCAAATAGTACCGATTCACCCTAGTCGGTGGCCTCTGGGGCCCACACCATTCTCCATGTTCAATGTTCATCGTCTCTCCCTCTACCAGCCAAAGCCTGCCTCCCTTACCCCCATCTTTCCTACCCTATCTCCTTACCCCTGAACTAGAAAATCCTATTAAAACCCATGAGACTTCACAATACTCAGTCCCTTGAAAGTGGCCCAAAATGTCCAATCAGAGGAGGGAGAGGGTGAGTTCATCTAAGTTGGTCAGAGTGTCTGTTTTCACTAACAAGTGTGGGCAGAACACTTGTCAGAGAGTGGCCCGCCATTCACCCTCCTGATTGAAAAGGTGAGACTACTTAGAAATAGTCGGGCTGGGTGGCCCAGCATCACATTCTTCAGCTCTTATTCATAGGGTCCCAGGAAAACACAAGTTTCAGAGGCCTGCACTGGCGATCATACTTTCTTGTTGCTGTCTACACAAAGAGGGGCTGTACACACACACACACACACACACACACACACACACACACACACACACCCCTACTGGGGAAAAAAATCCCAGTGCAGAGGTAGGTCACCTGGCCAGCAACTCACCCTCAGAGCGTCATTCCCTTTCCTCCTCAAACCATTCCTGGGGGGGTCCATCAAGAAACCTCTTTTGTACTTTGCCCAAGAAGAAAGTAAATATTTTTCAATGAAATTCAGCAATCAATTAAACGCTGTCTCTCTTTAATACAAACGTTGAACCAACAGCGACTGCACATTCCAACAAGAATATTTAAAGCAATTAAACTTTAGCTACTTTTAAAACAAATTCTTTTAAATGCTAATGGCCATTGTTTTCGCACTTCATAAGTAAAATTTTGTGTCGAGCAAGGTTAGATGATTGCAATGATTTAATTGTACTTCTCAGAGAAGAGAAAATGTTAAGAAAAAAAGCTAAGATGGACCTCTTACCACATCCCTACCACAAAATGTCCTGTAACAATAGCAGCGTGATTTGCTGAAATTAAAATGCTATTATGGTGAAATTAGGGCTTCAATATTTTTAGCAGCCTTAATAGGCCTTGCATTTTAAGGGACATCTGATAATAGATAATTACATTTCATCTTAAAGAAACTGAGTTGTTTTCTTAAGGAAAATACTTTTCTTTCTTCCAGAGAGGTTAAAGCTGAGCCATCATTAGAAGCAGCTCTGAGCTCGAGGTTCCTGCTTCGGCTTGGGAAATAGAGATTAGCATATAAATAGCCTTCGGAGCCTGCTTGATTCCAGCTATTTTGCGTTTCAATGTGGCATCAGAATGCACTTAGCAAGAAATGTTCGAGAGGAGAAAGAGGTTTGTAATACGTCGCTTTTATAGAGGGGGGAACTTTAAGTATAAAAGATCACCCACTCTTCTGTGGGCCTTTTTTTTCTGTATCCTTTCAATACCCCAATTACAGACTCCAAGGAGCCAACGGGCCCCCGAGAACGGATCCTTAGTTTACACCGCAGCTTTTCTCTGGACTGAGAAAATATGTCCAAATGGCCCACAGGAAAGAAGACAAATATTCGGATTTTCTTCTGGATGCAGTAAGGGTCCTGGGGGGTGGGGGCACAATGTGACCTTTATCCTCACCCTCCTGCTACCCGTCAGCAGTGGGGATGTGGACGGCTCCTCCAGGTCCCATTTGCTGGAGCAATGAGGGAGATTCCTGGCTGGCTGCCTGAAGGCTGGTTTCTCTCCTGGGAAATCTCAGGGACTGGGCATGGAGCCTGAGGGTCTCTCTGCTCTCCTCCACATTCCCAACTACTGCCAACACACACACACACACACACACACACACAGTAGCTAGATGATTTATAAACCCCCCTCCTTTCCATTGAGCACAGGCCACTGGACAGCTGTAGGAAGCATGCTCAGCTGTTTGCACGGGGGTGGGGAGGCAGTGGGAGGGTGAATGACATGATTTTTCCTAAATGCTTCAGTGGGAGAGGAATGTGAGCCAAGCACTGACACCAGAATGACTTTCAAATGGAAACAGGAACCCTCACTGGGATGGGGAAGATAATTCCTCCTACCCTTAATCCATAACCAGGTTACTCACAAAGAGTCTCTTGTCTCTGTCAGTGTGGAGCCCTGGGTTCAAGTTCAGGTCCCTTTGTGAACTTGATGTGTGGATACTTTCCTATAATAAGGGACACTCAGGATATACTCCTTTAATAAAGGTGACACTCAGGAGGCAAGTGAATCTCTCTGAGCTCAAGGCCTGGTCTACATAGTGAGTTCCAGGCCAGTCAGGGTTACATAGTGAGATATTGTCTCCAAACCCCCCAAACCAACCAACCAAACAACAACAACAGCAACAACAACAACAAAACAGAGGGAAGGAAAGAAAAGAAGGAAGGAGGGAGGGAGGGAAGGAAGTGTAAGACCCCTTCGAGCCTTAGCTTACTGGGGACCCCCTGAGTGAACCACGTGGAGCCTGGATCGATGCAAAAAGCAAGAGGATTTTATTATTCCAGTGCACTGGGGTCTTCCCAGACCCGAAGCAGAGGTAGCGACCCCCCAGAACAAAAGCACCCACTCTTTATACTTTTTCAGAACATAGATTTTAGGTAACAGTATGAGGTGGTTATCTCTCATTGGTGGAGCCCATTGTTTTTTGTGTCCATTGGCAGCCCCTGATGAGGAGATTTCTTTGACATGCAGAAGGGGTGGTGAGAGATCCCCCCACCTCTGTGGTAGGGACATCTCCTGGAACCTTTACTCCCTGTGGTTGGGACATCTCCTGGGGCCTGGACCATTACTCAGTGAATTCTTTTGAAACTTCCTGACCTTAAGCTCAAAGGAAATTCCTGGTCTCCAGGTGTTTTTCTGAGATGTTCCTGTTTACTAGGTTCTCACAGAAGGAGAGAGGGAGGGAGGGAGGGGGGAGGAAGGGGAGAAGGGAGGAAGGGAAGAAGGGAGGGAAGGAGGGGAAGAAAGGTGGTCTGGTTTGCTTTCTACTGCTGTGATAAACACCATGACCAAATGCAGCTGGGGAGGACAGGGTTAACTTCATCTAACAACTCTCAGGTCACACTCCACCCCTGAGGGAAGTCAGGGCAGGAACTCAAGACAGGAACATGGAGACAGGAACTGAAACAGAAGCCTGGGATGGGGGATGGGGTGTTTGTGGGGTACTTATTGGCTCCATCTCCACAGTTTGCCCAGCCTGCTTTCTTATAGAACTCAGGACCACTCATTCAAAAAGCACTGCCCACTGTGGGGTGCCCCCCACACCCATCATTAATCAAGAAAACCCAACCCTGACCCTGGTGGATTTGCCTACAAGCCGATATGATGGAGACCTTTTCTCAACCGAGGCTCCCTTTTCTGAGATGACCCTCGCTTGTATCAAATTGGCAAAAACAAAACAAAACAGCAACAGCACACCTAACCAGCACACCAAGTTACAGCAGGAAAGTGTAAAACTATGGACTGAAGGCCAAAATAAACCACATGTGTGCTGACGATTCTCCAAGCCGAATAACTGATTAGAAAGGTCAAGAATACGGAGGGTCTGAATGCTGCAGATCAAAAGCCAAGTTACCTTGGGTTATTTTCAGTTGCTTCGAAAACCATTCATTCTCCACTTCTGTGCCTGTAACTGTCAAAACCTGTCTGAGCCACGGCCACTAGCTTTCACCACTCTGAAACACTAAGGACGCCATCCGCATCTAACCCACAGCAGCGCTTGCTTTCCCTGCTTTGCTGCAAAGCCTCCTCCCTGCAGTCCCTGCCGAGGGATTTGATTTATGACCTTCTTTGTTCTGTAACTAATCACATGCCATAGAACCACTTCCACGGATTTTAGCTAAGGTCACTCACATTTGCCTAAAAACTAAACTATCTTTGATTCCTTTTTGAGGTGAGAGCTGTGCTTTGCATCAATATGAATTTATTTAATCATAGTTTTTCTATAACATAGGACCTTTCAGACTGAAGGCAAGGTTCAAAGAGCCAGGGTGAATGCTTCAGTTGGATAAGCATGGCAGAGACATGATTGGACAAAAGGGGTGCTATTAAAAGAGGGATGCTGACTCTCCAGACTTTTCTTGGCACCTCAGTTGTAGTATTTGGTTTTGGGGTTTTTTTTTTTAAAGATTCATTTATTTTTATGTGTAAGAGCATTTCTCAAAATATATGTATGTGTACCACATGTATGCAGTTCCTGAAGAGGCCAGGAGAGGCATTGGATCTTCTGGAACAGAAGTCATAGCTGTGAGCCACCATGTGGGCACTAGGGTCTAACTTGGGTCCTTTGAAAGAACAATAAATGCTCTTAGCCACTGAGACATCTCTCCAGGTCCCCGCCCCCCTCCTCCTTGTAGCATTTCTTCTTTTGAGGTGCGTGTCAGGGATCTGCAACGAGGGTCTTAATTCCTCTGTGGCCCAGCTCCTACACAGAAACTCGGCTTTGGGGAAAGTGGAGCCAGTAAGCTCTCCTTAGACCATGAATGGGCAAGGCCCATGATGGGCCATGAGCTGGTCACAGCTTACTAGGCCCCTGGCTGGACAAGTAACAGATGGTGATCTCTTAGTGAGGCCTGGGAAACATGCAGAGTACAGGTAGATGGATGCCTTATTGGCTAAGCCCAGGATGGGCTTAAAAAACAACCAATCCCAATAAAGATAGCTCCGATCTTCATCCAGTTCCCAACACAAGACTCACAAAAGGCCACAGGGCACATTAGTGTAGCTATACTCTTACCTTAAAGCCCCTGCTACTCCCCGGAGTTTCCCTCACTTTTTCTTAATAAATCTCCAATCAGTCTGCCCACGCCTTGTGGGGGTTTTCTTCTGTTTCTTGGGCAGAAGACAATGGCTCTGAGTGGCTTTGGGGACCACTTACCCTCAGGCGCCCTAGCTCTCTGAGTTAAGCTCACTGAGAGCTGAGAAAGGATCTACCATTCTCCAAGAATGCCACTCACCCCAGGGGCAGCAATTACAGTTTCTTTGCTTGCTTCAGGCGAGGAGGAGGGTGAGAGATGGGAGAGCCAGAGAGAAGCTTTGCTTCTGAGGCCTCCACTCCCCTCCTGGGGTGTCATCTTTTGAGCCCCCATAGGGGCCAGGCTTACCTACTCTAAGCTGGAATTTCCTCTTTCCTGTGGGCACACGAGTCATGACGGGAAGAAAGGAGAAATGGAGGTAGCTGGGCCTGTGAGCTCCTCCACAGTAGCGCTGGGTAGTTACGACATTCAATCTTCTTCCTGGATCATCCTTTAACACAGGCCTGCTGTCTCCAGCCAGCCAGCCTAGCAGCTCCCTCAGGCTTCCCAACCTGAAGTGAGGGAGGTAAGAAATAAATACTCTAGCACGAAGCTGGTGAGCCAAAGCAGACTGCACTGTTGAACAATCCCACCTTCCCAGGTTGTTTGAAGAGAACCAGGCTAAGGGGTGGGTGCTGAGAACCAGGGTCCAGCGTCTTATCTCCGCTCTACAGCACCTCAAGCCTGTCTTCCAGCCCCTGAAGCTGCCCCTCTTCACTAACCCCTCCAACAGAACTGGGATCCCTGAGGCTCCTATCACAGAGGATGCTAGCAAAGGGCTTCAGGAACCAAGCAGGGAAGATCTATGCCTACAGAAAAGCACCTTTGCTTTTGGCTGCAATTGCTTCAGTTCATGTGCTTGCATTCTCTTAAGTTGCTCAGACATTTTCAAGCTGCAGCTCGACAGATTTCTGCTAATAAAAAAAAAAAAAAAAAGAGGGGGTCAGGGGACAAATTGGTGGTCACATAATAATGTGAAAGTTTTGGGAAGACAAAAAAAAAAAAAAACCCTTTTCAACACAAGAGTGCAGAGAAGTTGGGTAAGAGGCCAGGTGACCCAGGGATTGTAAGTGATGGTTTCTCACTGAGAACCCAGCTCAGAACTTGCTATGGAGTTAGCTCAAACACACATCTAGTCATTACCTTCTACCCGGCCCCTTACAGAGCCACTCTTCCAAAGACTCTCCATTCACAAAGGACTGCTGCCAAGTCGATGCTTCTCCCTCCCTTTCAACCACTGCACTGAGAAGTATTCATTCATTTTATTAAACACCCCCCCCCCCCGCACTCCTCCCTCCCGTGCTCTCTAGGGTGGCAGCTGGCCAAGGCAATTCTGCCATTTAAACCGTCGTGAAAATCATTTCCCTAGAACTCCTTTCAAATTAGATGATCCTAGCATCCTTAATGAAGGACCAAACTCCACGGCCTCATCGGGAAGCCAGGCACCCAGCAACCTGTCAGCATAGGTAGAGACGTCTCCCAGTCAAGATCTCCAGAAAGGAGCTACTGACTTGCTTTCCAGCTTTGCCACCTGCAACATGGCCCCAGTACTGTTCGTGTGGTGGGACAGTCTCCCCGTCTCTTTCTTCTGTCCACTACGGCCTGCCTATCAGCTAACTCTTTCCACTAAACTTTCAAGGCCACCCCTTCCCCCACGGTTCCCACAAGATCCAAGCTGTTGTCACCTCCCACCCTGCAGATCGCCCAGGCCATCTCTTTTCTCCTACCTATTCAGCTCTGGTCTAACACGTTCCCCATAAGACAGTCAGGCCAATCCACCACGGCAAACTATCCTAGCCTACCGGTTCCTATGTTCAGAATCCTCCCTACCGGAATTCAAGCTGGGACCCAACTTTCCAACCCCTGTCTGTGTCCTTAGCCCTTCCAGCACAGGCCTGCATAGGCTAGGGACTCGGTGAGTGCAGGCTACATGAAGGAATCAAGTATAATAACCTTAATTGTAGACAATGAAAATCACACATAATGGCCCTCTATCTATTTTAGCTGGGGGGGGGGGGGGGTTTCCCTAAATTTCTAATATTGGTCTTTATCTGAGGAGATGTCAACCTAAGGAGACTCCAAACAACTTCTCTCTCCTCTTCCTTCCAGCTCAGAGGGAAAATAAAAGGGTTTGTGACTTACAAGCACTGAGGCACCATACTCTGGTTCTATGGCTTGAGAACAGAGGGAGGCTACATTGACTGGACTGGGCATTTCTCATTTCTATTATTTTAATTATAAACAAAATATTTGGGGGGGGGGTGAAAGAAATCAAATGAAAATCTGCTGATCAATTTCACAATTAACATCTCATTTCAAGATACCAATCAGCTCAGATGAGGGCCAGTGACCTAATCTTTCTCTAAATACAGTGCTTGATTCCTCTCATTAGTCAAAAACTCTCCAAACCATGAAATATCTGGGTTAACCCTGTGACAGTGTCAACGATGCCACTGCCGAGTGTAAATAAGTCCAGGGATCTCTGTGACCTTTGTGTCACAGTTTGTATGCGTGGACTCGAGAAGGTGAAAGCTGTGCCAGTCTCATGGCAGAAGTCACAAGGCCACCTTAATTTTTTCATTTATTTGTCTAAGAGTGTGAAAAGATGTACGACCATTAGGGAACTTATTTCATCACCAATTAGTAAAGATTTATCTGAAAGAGGAGGAAAGCCCAAAAGCCAGAGGCAGTGATTTTAATCAGGAGGGTCTGTGGGGGGGGGGGGGAGGAAAAATTCATTGTGATTTTGATTGCTTTTTAACGATTTACTTTATCATTGTTTTTAATTGTGTGTATGTGTGGGCTGATACAAGTGTCTTAGTCAGGGCTACTATTCTGTGATGAAACACCATGACCAAAGTAACTTGGGGAGGAAAGGGTTAATTTGCTTATGCTTTATCGCTGAAGGTAGTCAGGACAGAAACTCAAATGGGGCAGGAACCTGAAGGCAGGAGCCGTTGAGGAGGCCATGGAGGAGCGCTGCTTGCTGGCTTGTTCCTCATGACTTGCTCAGCCTGCTTTCTTATAAAACTGAGGACCACCAGCCCTACCCAAAATAGACTGGGCCCTCCCTATAGATCACTAAAAAGAAATGTTTTATAGGCTTGCCTATAGCCTGGTCTTATAGAGGCATTTTCTCAATTGAGGGGACTTCCTCTCTGATGACTTCAGCTAGTGTTGAGTTGACATAAAGCTAGCCAGCAAAGTGGGTATCCACATCCAAGTGTCAATGCCTGCCAAGTCAAGAGGAGTCAGACACACAACTCCCCCCAACCCCTGAGCTGGAGTTGCAGGCAGTTTTGAGCCACCTGATAAATGTGCTAGGCCTCAAACTCAGTTCCTCTGCCACAGCAGCATCTGCTCTTGACCACTGAGCCATCTCTGCAGTCCCAGGAAATGTTTTCTGGGTTTTTTTTTTGTTTTTTTTTTTTTTGGACACGGTCTCACTATATAGCCCTGACTGGCCTTGGATCCATCAATGTAGACCTTGAACTCACATAGCTCTTCCTGCCTCTACGTCTTGTGTGTTGAGATTGAAAGTGTGCACCACCCTGCCTGACTGGGAATTTGATTTTTAAGCAGTTAGAACTAGGGCTGGGGGCAGGGAGCTGATTCAGTTGATAACGTGCACAGAGGACTAGTTTATTGTTGAAAGGCTCTGTTTAAAAAGTTGTACATGGTAGTCCATACTACAACCCTGGTACTGAAGAGGTTGAGACAGGATGATCCCTGGAGCTTCCTGGCTTGTCAGTCTAGCCAAAGTGCTGAGCTTCAGGCCAGTAAGAGACCTTCCTTGCCTCAAAGGAAGCAGACACATAACTGAAGATGACTCTTGTAGCTGTCCTCTAGCCCCCACATGCACACTCAAACACACACACACACACACACACACACATACACACACATGCACAAATATACTCATTATAAACAACTTTTTAAAGATGGGAAACAGAAAGCTATACTATCAGACGATGCCTCAGCAGGGCCCATGACTTTGCAAGGGTTTAAAACAAAACCATTCACTCTACAGAGTGAAACAGTCCTCCAGAAGGGTCACCCTAGAAATGGTTGCTATGCACACGGGTGCCAACCCAGCATTAGGATCAAACAACAAACAGTTTATAAGGGACTCATTGACAGATTTCTGGGCAGTCCCACTTTGGAGGAGACTTGGGATGCACAGGATGCCAAAACAACTAGTAAAATGTTTCCGTGCCTGATGAACTCCCCCGCCTTGTCCCCTGCCTCCTCTTCCTCTTCCTCCCCACCCCCCCTCCTTCTTCTCTGTGATCCCCTACTCTCCCTCACCCTGCTGCAGAGATGACTGGCTGGCCAGAGTTCTGGAGCTACAAGAAACAGAAGCCCACATAGGCTAAGCTGAGGCAGCAAAGGGAGGTTTGTCCAAAGCATTTAGAGCTATTCCTTAGGATTCAAGGGCAAAACCATCAGGAGGCCTCCCTCCCGGAAGGGGCTGCTCCCCTTTCTTCTCTGGTATCCAGACATTGACTTTGCAGTTCACAAGCAAGGTAGGAAGGAACTCTTGGCCCCCAGCTCCCACCTGCATCGTGGCAGTCCGCACTAGGGTCTATTGGCCTTTAGATGCCAAGGAAAATCCGAATCACGAATTGTGGGAGGTCACATGGCACAGACATAACGATGAGAGTTTACAGAAAAGATGAGGAGAGCGACTCAGGAAGATGACCAGGCACCCCTCAGAATCGCCCTGGAGGTGTCAAGTAGTAATGAGGCCACCCCCACCAAGATCTCACTCTGGACCCTACTCAGCTCCCTGGTCCTGTGCTCTCTACCTAACCAAGCCAGAGTACAGTGCGGGGGGGGGAATCACACTCCCAAGGAGCGAGAGCAGACAGCAGCCAGCAGCCAAAGGAGACCATCGAAGTGGTCTACACTTTAGGGAGCCTTTACACTGTTGCCAAAGTCCCTAGAACAGGCAGCAGGGTGTCTCTGTCTAGATGGCTGACAGGTTCATTTAGATCGATTCTTACAGCAGCTAGATAGAAATCTTAACTATCTTCCAGGAAGTTCAAAAAAATGTCTTCCCTCAGAGTCAGAAGCAAACTCAGGTCCCATTCTTTTGACCAGTGATGAGAAGTCCACAGCTTCAGTTCCTAGCTCTGCAGGCTGCCAATCAACCCCCATGGGGAGGGGTCAATTCCCAGTGACTTTCAAGCCTGGTCAGTCTACCTCCTCAGGAGTGACAGAAGAACACCCACCACAAGTGAGAGCCTGCAGCTCCCCCACACCCTGGAAGAGGAGCCCTGGCTGTTCTGAGAGAACCTGCGCAAACCATTTACACAATCTGCAAACCTCATTAATGACCATCCCCCTCCACCACGAAAGCTTGAAGCTCCACCAGATCAGACCCCACAGGACTCCCGTTTTCCTTTATTTTCATGGCACCAAGCCTAGGACATCCATTTACACCCAGGTTTCAGAGAGCACTGGCTGCTCTTGTAGAGGACCCGGGTTCAATCCCTACCACACACATAAATCAGGCGTGGTGACACATGCCTGTAATTCCAGCA
>JADRCD010224013.1:1051-21271 GCA_019843815.1 Montemys delectorum | reverse complement strand
TGCCCCACTCCTGCCCCACTCCTGCCCCACTCCTGCCCCACTCCTGCATTGCTAGGGCTCACCGCTGCCTGGCCAACATTCACCAGATTTGCTAATAGAATAAGCTCAGGAAAGCCTGACTGATAATTAAGCAAGAACTGCAACAGCTTCTGGGGTGGGGCGCCGGGCAAAGTCCTTCCAGGGCTTCTGGACCCTTGCTGTGTGCTTAGCCTACCTCCATAGCAGAAGCACAACACCCAAATAACTTTTCTACTCGATCCAACCCTCGCCACAAGCCTAGGCTCCGTGTAGTGCCAGCCCTCCATCCCTACTACTGTTCCGGAATGGAATCTATGGAAATGGAAGACGGTAGGTCTCAGCAAACATTAGTCACACACCCCTGGGGCAGCCACCATAAAGTGGGACAGTAACTCTGAACTATTTCAAGCCTTTGGGCTGGCCTGAAAAATCCCCACTGTCCTGTCATTCAGTTTACCTATTTTGATGAAGATTTTCTCCAAGCATAATCCATCTTGACTAAATCAAGTGTTATAAAGAAAAAGAAAGGGAGCCAGGCGGTGCTGGCACACCTTTAATCTCAGCACTTGGGAGGCAGAGGCAGATGGATTTCTTAGTTCCAGGCCAGCCTGGTCTACAGAGTGAGTTCCAGGACAGTCAGGGCAATACAGAGAAACCTGTCTTGAAAAAACAAACAAACAAACAAAGAAAAAGAAAGGGAAACCCATGTTTTTGTTGAAAACCCATTGCCACACAATAGTATAAATTAAGTAAGTTTTCTTACGTCTTTATACAGTTACATGGATTAGACTTTAAGCACTTCTTCATGTTGCCGAACCCTCAGCCTCCCCCCCCACACACACACACACTTTTAGCAGTTGTATAGTATCCCCTCCTGCAACTTAGCTAGTGTGGCTAAGTGTGATGGTTTGTACATGCTCAGCCCAGGGAGTGGCACTATTAAGAGGTGTGGCCTTGTTGGAGTAAGTGGGTCACTGTGGGCATGGGCTGAAGACCCTCACCCTAGCTGCCTGGAAGCCAGTCTTCTCCTAGCAGCCTTCAGATGAAGATGTAGAACTCTCAGCTCCTCCTGCACCATGCCTGCCTGGATGTTGCCATGGTCCCACCTTGATGATACTGTACTGAACCTCTGAACCTAGAAGCCAGCTCCAATTAAATGTTGTCCTTTATAAGAGTTGCCTTGGTCATGATGTCTGTTCACAGCAGTAGAGCCCTAGCTAAGACAACTAGATTAAGCTAACCATTGGCCCTCTCCCTCTTAGGCAGCCAGGGCTGTGATAATGAACAACCTTCTCCATGGAGCAGTTTCTATAGCCAAGCTAACTAGCACAGAAGGATTCGAGGTGTGATGGTCAGTCTCTGCTGTTCACTTGATTGCATATCAGAATCAGCTAGGAGGTGTCTCTGAGTTATTTCCACAAAGGTTTGAGGGAGGTGACTTTTACCCTGAGTGTGGATGGCACCAGTCCCTGACCTGGGGTTCCAGAGTGAGTGAAAAGGGAAAGAGAACTGAGCAGCGAACGAACAGAGCAGCAATATTCACCTCTCCCTGCTTCCTGACAACAGATGCAGTGTGCCCAGCTGCCTCATGCTCCTGTGCCTGCAGTGTGACCAGCTGCCTCACGCTCCTGCAGCACTGCCTTCCTTGCCATGATGACCTGTACCCTCAAAGCATAAACTGAAAGAAGTCCTCCCTCCCTTCTTCCCTTCCTTCCTTCCTTCCTTCCTTCCTTCCTTCCTTCCTTCCTTCCTTCCTTCCTCCCTCCCTCCCTCCCTCCCTCCCTCCCTTCCTTCCTTCCTTGTGTTGATTTTTGTCTTTAGTAGTCTAGGCTAAGCAATGGGGATGATAATGGACACACTTGAGCACACTTTCTAGAAAAAGATATTGTCTTTGTGCCCTGTTGGAGACTGTGATGTAAACTGAAACCGAGACTTCCGGGTCCCATGCCGCTTGGAATGCTACATCAAGTCTCAGGGCAAGGGTGGTGCCTGCACCTCTCAGCCTCGTAGGGAAGGTGTTTCCCCATCTCCCACGGGGAGATTGCTAACATGCATGCTTCACCAAAGACTCTGCATCTGCTCATTCCTCAGATGACTAAAGCCAAGCATAGGCGACTTCAGCGGTGTGTGTAGACTGGCAGCTCCTAGCCTAAAGTCAAGAAGCTGATTCACAAAAAAAGTAGCAGCAGGTTGGAAGGAGTTTGGGCAGAATACTACCTCTCCATGCGTGCTTCATGGCCACTTCAAATTCTGTTTACTGTTTAGTTTAGTTTTTACATATGTACGTGTGCGTGTGTGTGGAGGCCAATGCATAACTTCCGGTATTATCAGCTGGAAGACTGCCTACTTTCCTTAAAATGGTCTGTCGTTGACCTGCACTGGGGCTACAGGGCACAGCACCATACCTGGCACTTTTACATGGGTTCTGGGAATTCAGACCTCCCCATTTACAAAGCAAGTACTTTGCCAATTGAGCCACCCTTGGCCCCGGACAACCACGATGAATTCTAATTTGCCCCTACTCTGTGTATCTGTACCATTGCACAGAGCCAAGATTCCTGACCCGCTGCTGAGCATGGACAACAAGCACATATGCAAATGGTACCTGACTCTCTTCTATCTGTTTGGGAGGCAGAGCACCCCTCTTACCTACCCACAAATAACAGCATATTAGGATTCTAGACAAGTCTAAAAGACAAACAGATGTTGGGGATGCCTGTCATCTTAGCATCTTGACTCTCACACGAACTCTAAGACAATCACAGGTTATCTTACCTTCCATCTTAGCAAGGAAACAGGCTCGGTGAAGGTAATTAGCTTCCCAAATGCATGTCAGAGGTAGAATTGAGTTCTTGTGGCCACTCAGTACTGTTCACTTGTGGTCCAGTCTGTACACTATGAACAGTGAAGGTTTCTCATTTGAGCAGTGATTTACTGGAAGAGGCTGAGCCACCACCATCTCCAGACTCTGTCCACATTGCTCTCCTGAATGTCGCCTTACCTTGTTATTGTCCTTACTATTTTTGGTTCCTGAAGAAAAGACTGAGCAGTGAGCTCATCTGTTATGCCATCCCATGTGTTAAATGAGCATATGAACATAAACTCAGTGGTGAAGACCCCAGTCCTTGCAGCCAAAACTCAGAATCTTTGATCTTAACCTTAGATATTACAAAGAACACCTAGAATACAGCTTGGAAGTTTCATGGGAAACAAAGCCTTTTGTGGGATTGTCTCAAAGAGGACGTTTGGGGCTTGAGAAAGTAGAGAATCTTGCTTGAGTGTGGAGGTACATTGCCTCCTTCTGCTCTGCATTGCCTTGGGTTCTAGAAGTCGATTAGGAAAGACCATAAGGAGAGACAATGTAAGGAATCTCTCTGCAAGAGATGATGCTTGACATTGGTGGCCCTTGGGCACATAGGCAAGGAATCGAGGCCAGTGAGGTGGCTTAGCAGATAGACACTTGCCACCAAGTCAGACAAACCTGAGCTCCATGCCTGGGAGCCACACAGTGGAAGGCCAAAACCAACTCCATAAAGTTGTCTTCTGATTTCCACACATGTACCGTGGCACTCAGGCACACACACACACAAACCTCACACACGCACAGGCACACATGAACACACATGTATATACATGAATGTTACACACAGGCACAGGCACACATGCACACATACATGCACACTCACACACAAATGTAATGAAAAAAAACTAAGCAAGGAGTGAGCTTAGTAGGCATAGGATCTGAGCCTTAACAGGCAGGGCATTTTTACCTCAGGCCCTGGACAAAAGCCATTTTGACATAGACTAAAGCGAAGGGCATTAATATTTTATCTCCTTTGTTAGCAACACAGTGGTAGGCATCCTCGCCCCATTGTTAACCCCACCCCATGAGCCTGGTGAGATTGAATGACATGAAATAGATGGGAGGATCCAGGATGTCTTAGGGTTACCATGTTTCAAATCATAAGTGTGGAATAATTATATATTCTTGCTTAGGTTTGCATATGTGTAAGAAAACAGTCTAGGATACCACTCACAGCGCCATCCTCTCTAAGGAGCTGGGTTATAAGGAATGTCTACTCTCTAAACTATACAGTTTTGTAAGTTTTGAGGAATTTTTTTCCCATAAGTATTTATTTCTTTAGTTCAGGAAAAACAAGCAAATAATAAAGATACACTTCACCTTCAAAGAGTGGATTTCAGGCTGGTGGAAAGACTCAGTAAGTGCTGCCATGCAAGCCTGAGGACCCGAGTATGGATACTCCACTCCCATGTGAAAAAGCCAAGTGTGGAGCTGAGCTAGTACATCCTGTTACCCCAGCGCTGAGACAAGAGAGACACTGATATCTGGAGCTCACTGGTCAGCCAACCTCACATTCAAGAGCCCAGGTTCAGTGACAGACCCTGCCTCAAAGAAAGAATAAGATGAGGAAAGACTGAAGATGACTCCCGACATCCACCTTCTACCTCCACACTCATACACACACTGATTAAACATAAGGGGAGTGTCCAGCCTTTATTCTGTGTTGATGTGGCCATATTAAGCATCTCTTGTCATCAAATGGACATATCAACATAATCGTATGCAAAGTTCCACTTAGAACCAAATACTGGACAATCGACATTGCCTCTCCCAACTCTCTTGCTCAATTGTAGCCATTGGCCCATATCCGCAGCCCTGTCCCAAGCCCCAGAAAGAAGCCCTTTAGCCATGTCCTGGGTTGGAAATTTTAAAATTAGATTTTTTTCATTTATTTTGTCTCTGTGTATGTTTCTGTCTGTCTGTCGGTCGGTCTCTGTCTCTGATTATGTGTCTGTCTGTCTGTTTCTTTCTCTGTGTGTATCCCTCTCTGTCTCTATCTCTGTCTCTGTCTCTGTCTCTGTCTCTCTCTGTCTCTGTCTCTCTCTCTGTGTGTGTGTGTGTGTGTGTGTGTGTGCATGTGTGTATGAGACAGCTTTCAGGGTCCATCCTTCCATTCTACCCTGTGGGTTCCAGACATGGAGCATAGAGTTCAGATTCCCAGCAACAAGCACCCCATCTCAACTTGATGAGCCACATGTTAGAAATTTTTAAATACCAGTGGGTAAAATGGGTCTGTGCATAAAGAAAAGAACGTGTCTAGCTGTCCTCAGAAAGAAAGCCCTTCCTTGCTGGCTATGTCACTGTATTGCAGGGTCTCCGTAGAGGAATGTGTATAATATATAAATAATAGAATGCCAAGGTTTGGGGAAGATTCGCACAGCTCCTAATGACCTGACCAGAAGATGAATGAGGGAGGAGATAAGGTGAAAGTGAAGTGATCTAATTCAGGGCAGTTATTAGAATTATGAGCAAGCCGCCGCAGGCCTGTAAGCCACGTTCTATTGCTCTGAAGTCTGTTTGGAGATTCACAACAGGAGGGGAAGCTCTTCTTGGCTTGGACATCTGGTAGAAATGTCAAGAATGTTGTCCAGTTTAAAAGCTGACTTAGTGTTAGCATCTCCTGCCTGTGTGTGACACAGATCTTCGTGGTACAAATGTTAGCGCACAGCATCTCACAAGGTAAAGGCATCTCTGTCCCCAGGTAATGAATGCCCTAAAGATATATCTAGTCCCTGACTGGCCTCTCCAAATCCCTCCAGGGGCCTAGCCCTTCCTCTCCCAAACAGGGACAAGACCTGGGTGCAGGACAGATGTCCTACCAATATGGAGCCACAGAGCTCATGCAATAGACAATAAGCTAAGACATGGTGCATGAACTGGAAATTTCTGGTTTCTCTGGAAACTCAGTTGTGTCATGTGATATTTTTCTGGAAACTGTTTTCTGAGAGGATGTTTTTGCTGAGAACAGACATATGGTATTTTTCTGGATGCTGCTTCAATAAAGAGCATGTGATGTTTTGCTAGAATGAATGCTTGAGAGAACACGTGTTTGGAAAGGAGATAAATATATCCCAAAAGACAGTGGGCAACTCTGTGTGGCATTGGTATGCCTTGCCACTCTTTGCTGATTTTCATTGGGCTTTGTTGATGCTGGTCTTCACTGATGACCCTGTGGCTTTGGCTCACCTTGCCTTCTCTGCTGATCATCATTTTGTAAGGGTCCATGATTCACTGAAGAATGGTACCTCAGACTCAAATAGTATGTAAATGCAAAAAATGTTTTATTCTGCAGAAGTCCAGCATGCTGGGGTCTCCTCATTACCAAGACAGAGAGACAACCAAGTGAGCTTGCTTTAAAGCACATTAGGGAATTCCAAGGTAGGTGACCTCTACGTTAATCTGTTGGGTCTATTTCTATGTACATTCCATGACTGGGGTGTAGAGGCTAGAGACTTGCTGGAAAAGTCTGGAAACTGTTGCTGAGGAAGTCTGGAAACTGCTGCTGACCCATTGTCCTTGCCTCAGGCCGGGTGATGGGACAGCTTCTGAGGCCTGGACTTGCCTAGAATTGCCCAGTTCTTGGAAATAGAGATTTAGGCTTAGCATCCTTAACTGCCAATTTGAAGCCTTCTTAGTGTTTCCTGATTTCATAGAGAGAAAAACACCAAAGAACTTCTGGTGGTATTCTGGTAGCTTCTTGCCATTTCTGTGGACTTGGGCCAGTTGGCAGAGCCTCACAGTTTCTTCTTGATCAAACTGCGGTTGCTGATTCGTGAATGGTGTTTGCTAGTAGATCAAGCTACTGCTAAGGATTTGGGTGAACTGCACTGCTAATATCTTGACAATGCAGATTAGATTTGCCCCCAGAGAACTATTCCTACACAGGTCCACATCCTCTTTCACCCTATTAACCTTTCCTTTTCACTATTTCTGGTGGGTGGTGGGCTAGAAGGGAGGTTAAAGAATTTAAATACCCTTATTAAGGAAGGTTTTGAAAACTACAAGACTACAGGCATGGGTCAGGCTGTCCCCCTCTGTCTGAAATATTTGTTTCCAATGTCACAATGTCAAAGGTAAAAAGACAAGAGAAGGGGGACCCGCCAGCTCCCAGTACCTTGACCATTCACTGATATATGCCACTTCTACTCACCAGTCAGGTGGCTCCCAGTCAATTGTCAGGGAAGCTGGGGCCCAGGAGTTGCTCTGCTATCCTGCCTCTGAGGACTGACCCCAATGCTGCCCCACCATCAGCCTGGTACTCAAAGACAAGACTTCTTGGTATCTCCCCAAACTAGGGGCCTCAGGCTGTAGACTTGCACCAAACCCCACAGGCTTGATTTCTGTGAGAAGCATTCTTCCCAGGCTATTAGGAAAATACAAACAAATTGGCCCAGAAAAAAAAATCAAGACTCCCACAAGTGCAAGGATTTGATCTTGAAGGAAGACAACATTGCCAGCCTTGTACCTCTTAATCAACACAATTACGCCTAGGCCTCCTTCGAAAGCCCCCTGCTAGTCTCTACCCACCCCTAGATACTGCTCAATTGGAAGGAGCCTAATTAGTGCAGAAAGGCACAAGGGGAAGGAAGGTTGGCCTCCTGTCCCTCTTCAGGAGCCTGCTGAGCTTTCAAAGGAGCCACAGCACACAGGTAGAGGGCTTTCCCAGCTTCAGTTCAAGGTGAGGGGAAAGATGGCAGCTCAGAGCTTGTAAATCAGCAGCGACTAATGTAAACACCACTCTCTGTTCTAATGAGCCCATTTTCCCACAGCTGGAAGGGGCGGGCAGTGGCTGGGAGGCCTTTGATGTGATTCATTGGAAGCCTGGTGCAGGCACCAGAGCGTTCTGTTGCAGGCTGGGCCCTTTCATCTTGGCTGAGAGATATACCTCCTTAATATCATAGCCTGCCCACCTGGAAGACAGGTCTCTTAACTCTGGAATCAGCTGTGAGAGAAATTCAGATGATTTTGCTTTTAGTCCCTTCATCACATTAGCAGGGAAGCTGGCTCGCTAACCTCTGGGAGAAGGAACAGGGCGGAATGGGCGGGGCAGGTATACCAAGGCTAGGGAGCCACCATGGAACACATTATGCTAATGTATTCAAATGTACAAATGAGGATGTTCCTAAGGACATCTTCCAACTAGGAAAAAGGCATTTACGATCAATGAGTACACTTGAACCAGAGTCACCCTAAGAACACCCCAGCACTTTCTTGAGTGCCCTTCAGGTGGGCCAGCGTGAGGTCAGAGCAGAAGAGACCCTGACCAAAGCTTCTGGGGAAGCTCTGAGGTCAGAATGGAGGGTCCCAGGACTAGGAGAGCTTCCTGTTTGTCCCATCCTCTCACACAGAAAGCTCACCACTCCTTCCTTCTTCTAGTGCTCTCTGCACTGATTCTCTTGCCCAGTGCCATTCTCTCTCTCCCTCTCTCTCCTTCCCTCTGTCTCTCTCTCTCTCTGTCTCTCCCTCTCCCTCTCTCTCCCTCTCTCTCCCTCTCTCCCTCACTCTGTCTCTGTCTGTCTCTGTCTCTCTCTGTCTCTGTCTCTGTCTCTCTCTCTCTCTCTCTCTCTCTCTCTCCCTCTCTCTCTCTCTCTCTCTCTCTCTCTCTCTCTCTCTCTCTCTCTCTCTCTCTCTCTCTCTCTCTCTCTCTCTCTCTCTCTCTCTCTCTCTCTCTCTCTCTCTCTCTCTCTCTCTCTTCCCCACACGTTCCTGGGATCTTTCTCTCTCTTCCTCTCTCCTCTTTCTCTCTGTCCTTCTCCACCCCACCTCTATCCCTTTCGCAGGTCCTCTTCCCTTCCAATAAACTTTCTTCATACTAGGTCTGTCGCATGGCTTGATTGTTAAGGGGAACCCTTGGCAGGCCCTCGGAGGTGTTCCCTCCCACCCCATTATACTGCCGTTTTATGAAAGACAACGTGCTGTCTTCATAGAACCCTGGCCTGTTCCTGGCTTGCTGACTCCAGCCTCCTGTTCTTCTCTGAGCTGTGTTCTTCTCCTCCCTCACAGTGTCTCAGTCACAAGATGAGCCAATAAATACTTAAGGAAGAACATAAGAAAGCAAAGGAAAGGGTTCAGGGGCATAATTTGTACTATAAGTGATGCTGTCTGTGATGGTGCACTCCTGTAATCCCAGCCCTCAGCAGGCTGTGGCAATAGGAGAGCCACAAGTCAAGGCCAGCCTGGGCCACATAATGAGTTCAAGTGTCCCCTTCCCAGTAGTTGAGGAAACCCCTCTGTGGCCCAAAGGAAGATCAGACAGAATGTACAGGGTCCCCTGTGTGCTTCACTCAGAATGCAAATCCTCACAACAGCCTCAAGGTACCCAGCCCTGCTGGAGGAACCCAAGGGTCCGAGAGCTGAGGGTACTTGTCAAGGTCACATAGCTCTTGGGTGACTATTGGTTTGAATTCAGGCTGAATCCACTGACTGGGTTTTTATTTAATGGCACCTGCCTTAGAAGAGCTAATAATGTTCATCCAGCTGCCAGAATCATCTGAGAAAGACTACGTTTGTCCTGAAGGAAAGTGAGCACAAAATCAGATCACTAAAGGAAACTACAGTATAACTTTAATTTAAAAAAAAAAAAAGACCTTCTTTTAATGATGGTTCTTAAATGCTTTAACCTCCCTCTTAGCTCACCACCCACCAGAGGTAGTGGAAAAGAAAGGATCCGAGGGAAGTGGACCTATTTAAAAATGATTCTTTGGAGCAATTCCCATCAGTGTTGTCTGGAAATCGGGAGTTCGGTTCACAGGTCAGCAGCAGCAGCTCCATCCATGCACAAACACTTCACGGATACCCCAGCAGTCCAGTTCAGCAGTGTCCGGAGAGCAAACATGAAGCAGCAGCAGTGGCACTACCTAGCAGAGCCGACCAGGCCTCAGCCTTGGCACCAGACAGCAGGAGGGACCAGGGCCAACAGGAATGCCAGGAAAAGTTCTTAGCTGTGCCTCTCTCAGCAAATCGAAGATCAGTGAAGACAGGAGACCAAGAGGCGTCTATCTATACGAGCAAGCAAAGCTCAGCCCCCATCACTGTCTGCTGAGTCTTTCTTATCCCACCTCCAAACATCACTTGTCCTCCACAGGTCTCGCCTCAGCACGTGAGTGTGTCCCAGCTGACATCACTCTGCCTATCAGCCTGAGTCCGTGGAAGTGGCAAGAAACTGCAGCACACCACCAAAAGATGTTTGGTGCATTTCTCTCCATGGAGTCCCAACCAATGGAGCTCAACTATACAATGTAAGGTGGACCAGTACATGAGTGTTGTTAGCAAAGAATCATTTATCTCATGTCCTTTCACATGCTCGCTTTTGTAGAACATCCTTTCACCTGTGTCTGTTTTAGCGAAATGTTCTTTCACGTGTTTGCCCTTAGCAAAACACCATCCAACACAAATGACTCTCCAAAGAACCCTTACTTTCCACTTCACTTCAGGGATGTGAGAAACGTAAGCTCAGATGGAGGCTGAGCTCTGCCTCAGACCCTGTGGGATTCTGTAAGGACTTAAATATGTCCACATAGGAAGGCTGGGGAGATGGCTTACTGGATAAAGTTCTGTGCAAACAAGAAGACCCAAGTTCAGATCCTCACCATTCACATAAAAAGCCAGGCATGGTGGCCAGCATTTGTGACTTCAGTTCTAGGAATGTAAAGATGGTGGATCCTGGGGTCTTGCTAGCCAGTCAGCCTAGTCAGCCAATTAGTGATCGCCGGTCTCAGTGAAGACACTTTGTCTCACAAAGGTAAGGTAGACAGTGAAGGAAGAAAATGCCTGATTTAAATCTCTAAACTCCATACATACAATAGGACTGGAGATGGATCCCATAGGGCTAGAGATAGAGTTCAGTTGATAGAGTGCTTGCCTAACACTCACAAAACCCTGAGTTCAATCCCCAGTTCCACCTAAACCAAGCCTATAAACCCTGTACTCAGGAGGTAGAGCAGGACAATCAGAAGTTCAAGGTCATCCTACAGTACTTAGCAAATTTTGGGCAAGCTTGGGCTATTTGAGACTCCCCTCCTATTATTATATTATCAATATTTTAATTATTGTGATAAATATTTAACCTCAATCAGGGGTTTCTACCCCACTTTTGATCAGGTCCCAGATAAAAGACAAAAAAATTTTATATTTATTATAAGCCTTAATCAGCACTAGAGTTAGGCAAATATCTACCTTCTAAGCTATTAGTATCTATTTCCCTATCAATAATCCCAAGATATGACTTGTTAAGTTGCACTTGGGCTACACTTACTCTGACTGGCCAGCCCTCATGTCCAGTTCCCAGGATCCTTCACCTCATGGCATCTTCTCCTCTATCTACCTTCTCTCCTTTATCTCCTCGTGGTCTCTGCCTCAGACCCTGTCATAGGGTTTCATCGCTGTGAACAGACACCATGACCAAGGCAACTCTTAGAAGGACAACATGTAATTGGGGCTGGCTTACACGTTCAGAGGTTCAGTCCATCATTATCAAGGCAGGAGTGTGGCAGCATCCAGACAGGCATGGCGCAGGAGGAGCTGAGAGTTCTACGTCTTCATCTGAAAGCTGCTAGAAGACCGCTCCCATGTCGTTAGGAGGAGGTCTCATTGCCCACCCCCACAGTGATACTCTTCCTCCAACAAGGCCACACCCACTCCAACCTGGCCACGCCTTCTAATAGTGCTACTACTCCCTGGGCCAAGCACATTCAAACCACCACAGACCCCAAGTCCCAGGAACCGAAACTCCTATCTCTCTTCTGCCCAGCTACAAGCTGCAGGCATCTTTATTCACCAATCAGGGATAACTTGGCGGGAAAGTTCCGTAGCATCGCTTGGTGTGTGAGTGTCTCCTAGTCCCCGAGGCAACCAGGGCTGGTGTTTATGGGGTTTAGCATTAGGCTACATAACAACAGACTGAACCTCAACAGTTTTGAATTAAGAAACAAGGTTTGCACAGCAAAGGCTGGTACCCTAGACCTTCTGGTACAGAAGTCTGCATTACAGTTCATAGCAACAGGCCAGACTTCAACAATCAGCTGTATATATTAATTAATACATATATAAATAGGTCCCATGAGTCTCTCTTAAAGAAACTAAGCCCCACACATCACCTGTTACCTGCACCAGAGAAGAAAAGTGAAGTCGCCCCTGTCCAATGTGGAAGCTGGGAAGGTAGGGGTGGGCAGAGATGAGGGTGCACCCCAGGATCACAGGGCACAGAGAAGGGGCATGAGGGTTTTTCTGACTGTTTTCCCAACATGGGCAGAAGCTTGCTCTCCGCAGACCCAGGAGGCATGTTCAGGGTAGAGGCCGTCTTGTTAGCCAGAACCCTCTGAGGGTACACAACCAACCCTTGCCTCTTTCCCTTTCTCGGGTCACAGAAGCCCAGTTTTGTCCCTGTAGCAGGACGTCAAAGCTCCTGGACATGTTCTTGCTGGCTGATTGAGACAGCTGTGGGCTATGAAGCAGAAGATGGCGTCTGCTGGAGGACGTCTGAGATCTGAAACTTTATTTTGTACCCTAAAGAGTGATACTGGACTGTGGTGGTGCACACCTCCAGCTCCAGCACTCAGGAGGCACAGGCAGCTGAGTATCTCTGAGTTTGAGGCCAGCCTGGTCTACATAGTAAGTTCTGAACCCACTGGGACTTGTCTTTAAAACAAAATTTAAGACAGAGAAAGATGCCTGAGGCCAATGAAATGGTTCAGCAGCTAATGGCATTTGGTACCAAGCCTAAGCACGTGACTGACTCACATAGTGGAGGGGGAGAACCAATCCTAAGAGTTGTGGTCCCCTGACCTCCACACACTGTCCATGGGACACACATAACCTGTTAAAAACAAAGCATAGCCTGTGTCACACACAGGAACGTAAGAACAAACCAAGTGTAGCTGGGCAAGACTTTTTTTCCTAAAAGTGAAACCGGGTTATAACCAAAAGGACTTCCATCTGCTGCTGGCGACTGTATCTCATTCCTTTAGGGAGAGCCCAACTTTATAATCTGATGTGATTGATTATCTGGGAATGGGACAGTTCAAGAAATATGAGTCCTTGAAGAGCTACCTACCTTTGATTGAAAAAAAATGTTTCTTACAATATATACATACATGAATGCATACACATCATATATACATGCACATACATGTATTAGACATGTGCACATATATACAAACATCATGTATCATACATATATACACAGACATACAAACATATATATACATACACACTTGCATATATAGATACACGCATACAGATGCATATACACATATATACACATACATATACATACGTGCACATCTATACATACACACACATATATATCATATATACATATGTCACATACACATATATACCTGCACATAGTACATATCCACTTTGGTGGACAGTAGGAGCTACGTCATCACCACAAAGGGAAAACCAGAAAGAACCAGACACATGGTGCTTGAGAACCTGTCCCTGCCTTTTCCTCTCTGCTCTGAGGGCTTCCGGTCAAGACCACTTGTGACCCTATCTGTGGTTGTATGCAACTCTCAGGCAGACTACAGCTCCCTTGCTCTCTGAAGAGATGAGATTAGTTTCTTCCCCCTCCCCCAACATCCCTTCTTCTACTCCCAAGTTCCTCTGCCGGCAAGCCCAGATAAATTCAGGTGCTGGCTGGACCTGGTTTCTGTGTCCTGCCCTCCTCCCATTTCACCATGTCCCACCCCTACCCCATGTTTCCAGATAAGTCACCTCCCAAATAAACTCCTGAGACCCAAATCCATGTGGCAATTTGACTGCCTTAAACTACATTTCCCAGAATGCCATTTTCTGTAAGGTCAGGTCACAAAGAACTTCCTATGAGAGGCCTGAAGGGTACTGGAAACAGTGGTTGTTGGACTGACCTTATTGACCAGAGGTCCTCAATTAATCTAATCACCCCAGACCTTTCTACAGACTTTCTGAATTCTAGGTCAGGACTCTGAGTTTGACTCTGTGACCAGTGGCCTTTATTTCCACTCACCTTCTGCCATCAAAGGGAGCAAGAGGCCCAGGCTTCTGGATTCCTCGGGTCTTTGTTGTCCTTCCATTCCCAGCTAGCTACAGACCGTCTACGCTCCAAGCTCATAGCCAGGCTCAACGACTACAGTGTGCCATAGACATGGTGTGTGAGGTCAAACCAACAGGACGATTGCATGAAATGGGAGTGTATATTCTCCAGAAGAGACACCGGAAGTTGTGCGTTAGGAGATCCCCCAGAGTACCTTGAGTCTTTTGATCAGTGGCTGATGTCCTCCGATAGGGTCCCCACTGACACTCCTTAACTCAAATTCTGCTTTTGAGAAAAGAAATTCTCAGGATCTCCTGCTCCACTGTGGAATGGAGCCATTGCAGGTAGACTGAGGCAGGGCAGGGGCATTGCATCCTCGGGATAATGGCTGAGTTCCTTAGGAGCCCTCCCCCAGCTGTATACCCACACCTCCTCCTGTGTCAGAAAACAACATTAGCACATTCTCCAGCATCCAAGAAGAAATATTTCTGTTCAAATGTCAACAACATTATCACTTGTTTTTAAGTGGTGGCATATTCCCTGGTGCTCTCCATTAAGATCCTCAGTGAAGATTCAGCCTGTTTACACTGGGTTCCCAAGGGCTGAATCAGAAAGCAACGCTCCAAGGAACTGGAAAAGACCCACCCAGGTCTTGTCCTGTGAAAGGTGCTAAGATCAGCTGGAATCCGACTGGAATTCTCTGAGGAGTCTAGGAAGCTGGGGCCCAAGGGGTGTGGGCGAAATGCTCACCATCGTGCAAAAGAAATTCTTTATCCCACCTTTACCCCCATGGTTCCTAGCCACTGGACAAGGCTCGGTTTGAGTAGCTACTAAGATGGAAAGAAAGTAAGATGAAGAGAAGGAGAGAGAGAGGAGGAGGGAAGACTTTATATAATAGCAACAAACTAAGAGCTGACTCACAACTTAGAGGTCTGGGAACGTAGCTTGCCTGGCATTCATAAAGCCACAGGGTTGAATCCCAGCCCCACAAATACTGGATGCGGTGGCACAAGTCTGTCAACCCCAGGACTTTTGAGGTGGAGGCTGAAGGATTGGGAGTTCAAGGTCATCCTTGGCTTTTGTCCTAGTTAACATCATCTTGGCACAGCCTAGAGCTATCTGAGAGAAGCTCATCTGAGGGACTGCTCAGATCAGGTTAGCCTATGGGGCATGCTGGGATTTATCAAGGACTCAACTAATCAAATTGTCTTAAGTGATGATTGATATAGGAAGACCCAGCCTACTGTGGGTAGCCCCATCCCTGGGCAGATCGGCCTGCACCGTATAGGAAAGGTAGCTGAGCAATCCAGCAAGCCAGTCAGCAAGCAACATTTCTCCATGACTCCTGCTTGAAGCTCTTGCTTTGAGTTCCTGTCCTGACTTTCCCTAGTGAGGGTCTATATGCCTAGAAGTGTAAGCTGAATAACCCCTTCACTAGTATTTATGAAACAAGAGTATTTTATCTCAGCAACAGAAAGGAAACTAGAATAGCTGCCTAATTGTGCACCAGTCTGGGCTACATGAGACTCTCTAGCAAATAAATAAATAAATAAAAATAAATGAAGAAAGCCCTAGACATCACGCCTCTCTGCGTCTAGTCCAGTAAAAGCCCTTTCTTTAGTCCAGTAAAAGCCCTTTCTTGCACCCCACCCCTCAAGCTAATACCCCAACAAACCCATTATTGCCTCTCCATCATTTGCCCAGAATTCTCCTGAACTATTTATTTAGAATCCCCTTGGGTCACTTGCCAGAAATCCTAACTCCTCATGTCAGAAAGGAAAATTTTGGGACACCCCACCCAAGACCCTTTAGATGTGAGGACACGAAAAGCCTGCTTGCTAGGGCATCATTGGCTAGCCCAGCAAATGACGGCCTCCAGCTGTGAAAAGGGCCTAGCATTAGACAGCCTTCATCCCTCCTCACCAGCACCTCCAGCCTCAAATTCCCCACGTGATGGTCACTGCAAGATATTAGCATCTAAATTATTTCAAGGAGATATAATAAGATTCACCCAGCAGGCCATTAACGACTAAAGAGATTATTACTGGAAAAATTCCAAGACTGACTTGGAGCAGAGGTGGTTCATCTAAATGACCCATTCTCTGCACCCCAGATCACCCTGCTCCCCAGAGATGATTTGGATTTGAAAAAGTAACTGCCACACAGTGTGCTCACGTTTATGCAAGAGGGGCTTCCAGAAGGAGTCCCTGGAGAGTTTGGGTCGGGAGTGCACGGCGGTGAGGTAAATGAGATGTTCCCTGAATCGTAAGAATGCTCTGTGGCAGAATTTACAGGAAGCATCTCAAGTCTCCATATTTGGCAGGCATCCAGCCAGAGTTGTCAAGTATTAGATTAATTTTAATTCGATGCAAAAAACCACATTCGTGTAG
Organism: Montemys delectorum; assembly: GCA_019843815.1. Classification (NCBI taxonomy): domain Eukaryota; kingdom Metazoa; phylum Chordata; class Mammalia; order Rodentia; family Muridae; genus Montemys; species Montemys delectorum. The sequence continues at coordinate 4,986 of JADRCD010224013.1, read as the reverse complement.
TGTTGCAATCGAGACTGAAACATACAAAAGCCAAGAGTCCTTGAAGCACATCATTCCAAAGCCTGAGCCTCCTTTCAAGCATCCATCAAAAAGAGGCTCATCCTCAGAACGTTCCCCAGCTAGCTACTGCCGTCAAACCGTGACACTTCAAACCAGTAAATGAACCACTTCATAGTGACCTGAAGGGTTGGAGCTGTTGATTAACATCACCCCACAGGTCCTGGCCACAGAGTTAAAAAGTCAGTCTCTGACATGTGTTGAAGAGCCTCCATGATCTAACCTCAAATTCTTGGTTTGTTCTAGTCAATCCTTCAACTAATCGGGTAAGGCCCACCTACATAATTCATAGCTGACCACTCTGTTAATCTCACCCATAAGTAGCCTCACAGAAATATCCTCAATAATGCTTGATCCTCACCTTGTCCCAGGAGTATAGCCTTCCGTGCATGCATAGTCAGGTTTGCCAGTGTGTGTGTGTGTGTGTGTGTGTTATGCACATGCATACACACACACTCATGCTTAGAATCTAGACTCTCAGAGGAGAAGGAAATGTTCTTCATGGACAATGAACCTGCATGTTTCAGAAGCTGGGCTAGGAGCAGAGTATGATATTGACCTGAATGCTTCCCTGTCCAAATGTGTGACAAAGTTGTCCAGCCATTGACTTTGGAAACAGTTTATGCATGTGTTCAGAATGTGCAGTTAATATGTATGTGTTCAGAAGTATATACAAATGTACATACACATAAAAATTTATCATGTATCAGCACTAATATACATGTACACATGTATATATACATGCATATATACACTTGTATGTGTACATGCCCCTGAAACCCACATTTGTCTTCACAAATCCATATGTATTCATGTCCATACAGTCACACATACATATGCCTATACATGTGTATGCACATACATGTGTATATCTGTTCAAATGTATTGAATAAGAGCAAGCCCCATATATTCATTCAAATATATTTCTTTTTTTGTTTGTTTGGTTGGTTTTTTTTTTGTCTGTTTTTTTTTCAAGACAGGGTTTTTCTCTATAGCCCTGGCTGTCCTGAAACTCAACTTTGTAGACCAGGCTGGCCTCGAACTCAGAAATCTGCCTACCTCTGCCTCCCAAGTGCTGGGATTAAAGGCATGTGCCACCACCGCCCAGCTTTTTTTTTCTTTTTTCTTTTCGTTTTTTTTTTTTCATTCAAATATATTACATATATTTGAAAGCTTAGTCATCAGGGAGTGGTACTTCTTGAGAATGACCAGGAGGTGTGGCCTTGTTGGAGGAAGTGCATGTCACTGGGGTTGGACTTTGAGATTTCAAAGGCCCACGCCAGCCTAGGGTCTTCCTCTTCCTGCTGCGTGCACATCCAGATGTAGAACTCTCAGCTACTTCTCCAGCACCATTTCTGCCTGCATGCTGCTCTGTTCCCTGCCATGATGACCAAACCTCTGAACCTGCAAGCAAGCCCGTATTCAATGCTCTCTTTCATAGGGGTTGCCATGGTCCTGGTGTCTCTTCCCAACAATAGAACAGTGACTAAGACTAAGACACACATGTGCACATACGCATGAACACTAACTCTAGCCATGCTGAACTGCCCCCGAACTCGTCACTTTTCCCCTGTTGCATGTTCCCCAACACCAGGGTCTTTCTATGTACTGCAGCTCCCTTCCAGAATATTCTTTTCCTGCTTCTGTTTTCTACTTAGGTATTTCTTAGTCTTATGACAAGTCCACACTTGCACTTCTGGCCCTGAGATTGCAAGTACCTCTTCACCTATCTGATCAACAAATCGCCTGCTATTGTGTGCTCCATTGTATCCATCCCTGGTACTTGTATGAGCTAATATGACAATTTGAAGCATAAGTAGATGGGTGGATGCAGAGATAGATGGAATGATAAATGGGTAAATGGTGGATGGATATAGAATCAATTTACCAGCTCTTATCCTCATTTACCTCAGGGAAATAGTTTGAGCATGGCCTTCAACACTCCCAATGGGGTCCCCAGAATATTAAGTCTGTGAGCTAAAATGTCACTCAGACATAGTCTCCTCTGTGCCAGAACTCTGGAGAATCTCCAAGGTAAAATCAAGGGGTACCCAGCCAGGGTTTGACTATGATGTAGAAGCTGCCTTTAGTCCTCCACATAGTTAGCATTCCATCAGGCTGGCCTGACCCTCTCAGAGACACTTAGAAAGTGAAAGCCCTCTGCTGATAGCATATCAAGAAATCTCGGTGAGATACAGTCCCTGGCTGGGTGCAAACTGATGGCCATGCCAAGCTGAGCGATAACGGGTGAGGGCTCCCAGCAGGAGCTGGGGCCGAGGACAGCAATGAAAAATGGCTGCTTCATGCTAGGCTTCAACATGAGGCTGTTCTGAGATAGAACGAATGAGGCTCCTGCCCTTGAGGAAGGCACTGGGGAGAGTTTTCTCTCTGGGGAGAGGCCATAGAGGCAGGACACTGTCTGGATCACTCATAAGCTTCCTTCCTGCCTGCCTCTGCGAGATGGGTGTTCTCTGCCAGTGTAGAACCACCCTTCTCCTCCTCTCCATCCTGCACCCCACCTGACTCTCCTCCTGAGGTTGTTACCCCCACAAGCCACAGACCACCCTCCCTAAATCTCCTCTTTTCCTCCATTCCCATCCCACAGAGAGAGAGAGAGAGAGAGAGAGTCCCTGATACCCCTACCACCACCACCACTCCCAAGTGACTCCCTAAATATTCCTTACATTTTGACCTCAGTGTCCACCTTGGACCAAATGTGAAACAGAGCTCATCAGCCTCTTCCAGAGTGAGTCCCTGCCTTCAGAGTCCCCCTTTCAGCGCACAGCCAGTGCCTCACAGGTACAATCCATTTCCCTGCCTTTTCTAGCACATGACTCTGGTCAACCTCCTTGGCTCAAAGCCCCTCCCTCAAATCACTCAACCGTATGCTTAAATGGTCACTACTTCCTTTTCTGTAGCCAGCTGTCTCTCTTCCCTTCTATAAAGACATTCATGATTGTGTTTAGAACCTTTTCCAGGTGATCACTCCATTGGGGGAAAATAAAAAGCTTAGTTTGGTCCCATCTGCAAATGGTTTTGTCATATAAGGTAACATTCAGGGCTAGAGATATAGCTCAGTGGTAGAGGGCTTGCCTAGCATGCATACCCTAGCCCTGAGTCCAATGCCCAGTAACGCAAAAGGAAAAGTGGCATTTTCAGTTTCATAGCACGCATCATTAGGGGCTATCGTCCACACAGCCAGAGTGGCACGTTACAGAACATGGTAACGTGTATAGTGGTATGAGTTGAAGAAGTGGGCCTGCATCCAAGAGAGCCCCACAGCTTCTGGCTGGAGCCAACCAATGCCATCTCCACCAACCACTGAGAGAAGAAAAGGGGTATCCAAATGTGGAGGTGTCCTGCAGGCCTCCCAAGGTGGATACTCATGCCTGAAGCTTAGGGGAGCCTTCAGAATGGTCCGAGGAATTGTGGAGGGAGCCTGATACTGAAAGGCTGGAGGAAGGATGGGTGTGGGAGGAAACCAGTGTGCAGGCTCCGGAGCCTAGGCAGGAAGCCTTGTATTCTAGATGAGGGGCAGGACACCAGTGCGCAGGCTCGGGAGCGGGAGCCTATGCAAGAAGTCGTGTGTTCTTGATGACAGGCAGCAACAGTGAGAGGTTATCTGCTACTCGTGATATGTTGTGTAATGTGGCAGCATCATGGGGGCGTGCCTTAGCGGGTCATGCTGAGGCATCCCCTCTGCCCCCCAGGTACCAACCATATGATAGGTCTAATATAAAATAAAGTTTGTTTGGGACATAGGAAGCAGGGTGGGAAGGGGATAGAGGCAACGAAAGAAAGGAAGGGAACAGAGAAGGACAGAAAGAAAGAGAGGAAGAAAGAGGTCTGCTGGAAACACGTGGAAGAGGAGACAGAGA